>NW_023610910.1:0-157266 GCF_013339725.1 Rhipicephalus microplus | reverse complement strand
CAGCCGTCTTTTGTAAATTGTCTACTGGCAAGTTTTCTATTAATTTTGTTTTGTTCTTTTTAAAACTGGTGTTCTCAGACAAGCTTATTACGCCTCTTCTCTCCACTGGATAACCGTTGTTACGCGCGGTGCCTGGGCCGACGGGGGAGGGCCGCGTTCTTTGTTCATCAAACAAGTCATCGAAGGCCTGCCAGCCTGCTGTCCGCCGTGTACTGTCCATCTTAGCCGGGAAGTGAGGTGGCATTCCGACACCATAAGACGTTCAACGAGACGACCACAATGGTTTCTTGGTGTCACAGGTGCAGTGTAGTGGCCACGCCCAATCAAAGACCTTGACTTGAGCGAGTGAGCGGTACCGTCAGAAATGGTGTGTGTGTCTTGTGGTTCAACTGCGCATTCTGGACCCATTTCCTGATTTAGTCAAAACGCACACTTTATAGTGAGCCACCCAGCTCATTCGCAAGAGATCTCTCGCCCTGTCTGTACAGAATGTGATAAATCCTCTGTTAACTTTGCCATCTTACTCCTGAGTGCACATGCGTTTTCTTTCTGTCTCTCTACACGCCCTTTCTTGCCCTATTTCTCAACCCCCAGTGCTGGGAAGCAAACCGGATGCCAAGATATAGTTAATCCCCCAGCCTTCCTTTCTCTCTCTTGCCACCTTACTGCCTTGGCATCTTCATCCCGGGTATCCAATGTCTTAACAGGCTGGTACAAACAGATAAGTTAAAGAATAAAACAGATGGTGAATATTTTCTGCAGCATGTTTAGACGCTGCATATAAGTGGTCTAAACTTCTCCCTTTCGATTTCATCCTTCGAGGCTTTGTGTAGTTCTTCATCTAACGCGCTGCATTCGTGCTGCACTGCTACCACTTCATTTCTCTGTATATACGCCCTGTTTCAGGCAAGATTATAGGCTGCCATCTTGAACTGATAATGATGCCGTTTTGCATCCGTATGAATATTCGAATAGTGCTATGGTAAACTCGCACGCATCAAAACGCCGGGACATTACATTCAACGTCGGATGACCTTAATCATAGCTAATTACGACACAAAATACAGCAAAAATTGTTTTTAAGCCTAAGATGGCAGTGTCTATGCTTTACTGTAACTGTTATACATTTATTTTTTGTCAATTTGTCCAATATGTAATTTCATGCAGCGGCCGCCGAACTTGTGCCGCTGTTCATAGTGGTACTCTCGGTCTCTGAAGCTGGATGAAGATAACTAAGAAACCTGGTTTTACTGGCTACATAAAATGTGAAACGAAGCAATAAATCAAGATGAAAAAGAAGACAAATCTGTGAAAAGTCAGTACTGGCGCATAAATGGAGCGCCGATTGCGCCAATAAAAAACGTCGGTGGCGGCGGCGGCGGCGGCGCGCCGATCAGTCAGCGCACACCTCTATGGGTAGTACTAGAGGTGTGCGCTGACTTGGAAATGTGGAGCTGCAACCACATACGCACACACCTATGGTCATTCCCATGAGAAAAAAATGTTCTGAATCACCTTTCTTGGGCAAGAATACAGAAAACTAGCTGAACAAGTAAAATAAAATAAATAAAGAAATAACCGAAAATCTAACCACCAATTGTCACCACAGCTGCGGAAGGAAAGAAGGAAAAACGTAATCCGTGACCTTGGCAGCAGCGGCTACAGAGGCATTTATTCGCAGAACACTGTGTATAAGAAAAGACACGGGAAACACGACACCAATGGCGCCGCAACAACGCCGCGTGCCGACCCAACTTGAGCTCTGGGAACAGCGAACGGAGTGCAATGGCAGAACACTGCAAAACCACTCAACATGTTTGCGCCATGCATACCAGTCCCGACGGCATGGTGTAGAGCTCGTTGCGTTGTTTTGTAGTCTTTCTGCATTTCTTGGAGTGCACAAAGAGCGCGAAAGGATGGGTACGAGGAACTTGAACATGGAAAACGACTTTGCCATCAAGCCTTTTACAGCAACGTTTATAAATATATATTTGTATAAACGTTGTTTTACAGTGTGTACTGGACGAACGCAACGACGGGTGTAGAACGACAGGAAATTCTTACGCACTTCAAAAATGACTATGAATGGAATCGTTTTTGAATGGGAATGAAAAGAAAATCTTCAAAAACTTGGGCGTTGCTATGTCGATACAACAAAACTGCAGGCCTGTTGGAAAAAGATGGCAGCAATATCTCATAAAGAGACTCGAGAATTAAAAGCCTCTCTGATTGCCGAGAAATAACAGAATTCTTCAACCATCTCACAGCTTGAATAAATTTATTTCCGCGTGTGATGAAGGATCACGTATGACATGAACGGTGCGTTTCTGCCTCCTTCCTTCTTGATATGACCGCTACAATTTTCCTGGTACCCTAAATTACGGTACCCTAAATTAAATGGTAGTAAACGTGCGCTTCCAAGCCCGCAAGGCCCCAAGAGAATGCGTACCCAGCACTAAAACTCCCTATTTTCGTCGCAGCGTCGCACCACCGCATGGCAGCAGCCAATCACAGCGCAAGCACACAAGTGGCGTCACGATGCTTGTGGCGCCATCTCCCTGTCGCCGCTCCCATCACCCATTTTCCAAGGCTCCAGGCGAGTTGATGGAGCGGTGCGAGTGTGGATTTGCTGACATCGCCGACTGCGGTGGCGTGACAAACATCGAGTACATTTCTCTGGTGACGTGATATTAATCTGGATTGAATAAAGTGATGCTTGAAGTGTGCCTTTTCTGCAAGACAACACCCGTTTTGAAACCGCTAGTGAGATCGGGGATCGTGAGCAGCGATGCAAGGTCATTTCGCAGGTAAACACAGCTACCGGCGTCTCTGCGCTGTTCGCTTTGTTTCCACCTTTACTATCGATGGCATCGATAAAGTAATAATGTATGCTAACGCATTACATATGAGTGCAATGCTTCGTAGTGTCAAAAACAAGTGCTTGATGACGAGCTCACGTGTGATCGGCGTAGGCGACGGCCGGCGCCCGCCATGCTAGGCCTACTTGTCGTTCACGAATGCCATTTAGTAATTTTTTTTTGTAAAACGAAGCGTGGCTGTGCAATGTTGTTTGTCTTGAGCCTCATTACGAGGATACCAAGTCGTTCGACTCTGCGTGTCGAGGCGCCGCATGGGGGCGGAGTCTGCCGCTGATAGCTCCTTCGCCCTCGTGTGTCCCGAAACGTCGCATGCGGCACGCCGCAGCATGCGACGCCGCATGATGATGATGATGATGATGTGATGGCGGCCGGCCCCTTTGCAACGGGGGAACACACTCAGTGTCCTGGCCTCAAAAAGAAAAGTGGGAAAAGAAAAACAAAAAGCACAGAGAAAAAAGAAAGGACCAAGAAAAGGATCCACACTCTTGAACGACACAGGCAAGAGACGCGCACACAGTGGTCTAGGTCCTAAGTCCGCCGTATAGTTGCCCACCACTCAGTAAGCCGCCTTTTCGTGGCTGCGACCGCGTACCGTCCCCCCCCATTGTCGCTGCTTCCATCTTCATCAAGCCTTTGAAACCCGAGCGCCTGTGGGAGGGTTGCACCCTCCACCTGAGAAGTTGGGAGACTCCTGCAGTGAAGGACGAGATGCTCCTGTGTCTCACTCGCTACGCCGCAAACTCTGCACAGGTTGCTGACCACAGTGGCATCAAACTTTCTGCGGTACTCCAGAGTGCGAAGAGCCCCAGCTCTCGCCTCGAACAGGAGGCTGCTGCCAATGCTATTGTCATAGAGGCGCGACCCACAGATGCTGTCCTGGTGTTTCCTGTAGCACTCGAGAGTGGACTTCGCCTCCATAGCTTCTCGCCATCGGGTTTCTTCTGCTTCTCTGACTCGCATGCGGACCTCGACCGTCCACTTGGCTGCTGTTTCAATAGGACTGGCTTCTGCAAAGAAGCCATACTTCTTCTCCAGCTGGTAGAGTCGTCGTGTCCAGTCAGTCCTCATGCATGTTGCCGAAAGGTACTCGAACACGCGGCGCGCCCATCGAGTGCGTCGCATGAGCGTGAGACGACCCCGATAGGCAATCTTGCTGGCGGCTTCCCGAGCTTCAAAGCTGGACCATCCGACGTCTCCCTGAATCGCCTCGTTGGCCACTCGATAATGGCAACCGAGCGCTGCACGGCCGACCTCTCTCTGCTGACGCTCCAACCACTCCCGTGTCGTTGGCGATACGCACACTACCCGCGTTTCCAAACGTCAGGCCCGGCACGTGAACCATCTTCCACAGGTCCCGGATCATCTGAAATCGGTTGCAACCCCATAGGCATCGGCGACGAAGGATTCGTTGAGCCTGCAACGCAGTCTGTCGAATCACAGTCTCGTGTAGACTATATTTTGCTGCATCCACACACAGGGTGACGCCCAGGTATCTGTAATCGTTGCGTGTGGCCAGCAGTTCTCCTCCTAAAGTCAACGCTGCTGCATCGGTACTCCCTCCAGTTAGACGGACAACCGCCGATTTCTTAGTGTTGAACCGAAGTCCAAGACTCGCGAGTTCCGTCTGGCAGATGTCGAGGAGGGATTGCAACTCCTGGTTACTCTCTGCCATAACCACCAGATCATCTGCAAATGCCAAACCAGGCAGGTGGAAGTTCTCTTCAGCACTAGTTGTGCTGAAACGCATGCTGAATCCGAGGTTGGAGTTCAACAAGGCCCGCTCTATTCTGGATGCGTATAGAATGTACAGCAATGGTGACAGTGGGCAGCCCTGCCTCAGACCCTTATTTACATGAATTGGGCCAGTAGTTATGGCACCCAACTGCACACTCACTACATTGTCACTGTACAACCGTTGTATAGTGGAGATTAGCAGCCGGGGCAGTCCAAGGTCAGACAGGCATGCAAAGAGAGGACCGTGCGGCACGCTATCGTACGCTTTTTCAACATCGAGGAAGCAGCACAACAGCGTTCTCCCTTCCCTGCGAGCTATTTCTGCACACTGTGTGACGACGAACAGATTGTCATCCAGACGTCTGCCTGGCCTGAAGCCATTCTGAAGCTCGGTCAGTAGTCCCTTGGTTTCCGCCCAGCCACTCATCCAT
Organism: Rhipicephalus microplus; assembly: GCF_013339725.1. Lineage (NCBI taxonomy): Eukaryota > Metazoa > Arthropoda > Arachnida > Ixodida > Ixodidae > Rhipicephalus > Rhipicephalus microplus. Next base: position 152,222 of record NW_023610910.1, on the reverse strand, counting down.
GCTTTGATGACCCCCGCGAACAAGCGATACATAACACTGGTGACCGTTATTGGTCTGTAGTCCTCTATGTTCCTCGCATCTCCGCCCCTTTTGGGGATAAGAATCACCTTCCCTTCATGCCATTCTTTAGGGATGGGCTCGCCTTCGATGATGGCCGTGAGGATCTCTGCGAGCTGTTCCCTCGAGTCTTCTCCCAAGCACTTTAGTACGCGCGCTGGCATGCCGTCCAGACCAGTGGCCGTTCCAGCCCTAATCCGCTTCAACGCCCGTTCAACTGTGAACCTTGAGAGGGCCCAGGGTGGTTCTGTTTGGCTTGGGGGGCGTTCGGTATTAGGACTGATTGCCTCCTCTTTACTAAGGGTGGTGTCTGTATTCAAGTCTGAGGTCCCGAAAATCCGGGAGAAGTGCTGTGCAATGTATTCACAGGGCTCTCCGACTGGTTGCCCCGTTGCCGCATCTATGAGAGGAGGTGGCGGGGGGGGCGGCTCTGTCCAAGGACCTAATGTATGTCCAAAATTTGTGTGCTGCAGATCTTCCTTCCTGTCTGATGGACTGGATCAGCCTAAGGTTGTAGTCTGCTATCTTGCACTGAATCAGGGTCTGTACCTTGTGTTTACGGTCCAGATACACAGCCCACTTCTCTGCACATACCTCAGTGTCAAGGCCTTTGACAAATCTTCGATGTTCCCGATTTGCTTGGCGGCGCTCCTTCCACGCCACCTCCACTTCTTTGTCCCACCATGGGTTCTGTGGCCTGCGTCCCGGCCTCTCCTGGACCATCTGGGTACGCATTACAGCGTCCAGTGCGCGCATGAACTCACTGTACGAGCGGGATTCCCGCCGTTGAGGACTACTTTCAAAATCCTTGGCGACCCTCTCCACGGACTTGCTCGGCAAGTACATGCCACGCCTGGGTGGAGGTGACATGCAGCCTGTTCGAAAGCCGCCCTTAGAGAACAACAGCCGTATGCGATTATGGTCACTTCCAAGGCTGAACTGGCCCTCTTCATCAATATGCACTTGTGCTATGCGAGCGGCCAGTTTTGCAGTCACCAGAGCATAGTCTATGGTAGAGCGGCTGGTACGAGCGCACCATGTGAAGCATCCCTCACAGTCAGTGCGAAGGTTAACGATTTCCAAAGAGAGCTGCTCCGCACATTGCAACAACAGCTTCCCATTGTAATCCAAGTACCCGTCAGTGGCCGGGATGTGTCCGTTAAAGTCTCCCATCAACAACACCTCGCGGTCTGCACCCCACCGTTTCACATCTTCAATGATACACTGTAGGACTTTGTCGTTACCGTCATGTGGTCCACTAGCCACCGTTAAATACACCACACCAAAGAGAACTGGCTCACCAAGAATAGTCCCAGAAACCCAAATGTGCTCGGCACAAGGACCCTTCATTGGCATCCAGGCTGTATTGCTGCGCCACAGCACACCAGCGCCGCCTCCTTTGCGGCAATCCCCTGTACGATTGCAGCCCACCCACTGCCATTCGGGGTCAACTGGTGGCTCTTCCAACTCTCGTAGGTTTCTCATGTCTGTCTCGCGCCCCCATGCGGCGCCTCGGCATGCAGGGTCAAACGACTTGGTATCCTCGTAATGAGGCTCAAGACAAACAACATTGCACAGCCACGCGTCGTCCCACAAAAAATAATTACTAAATCACATTCGTGAACGACAAGCACGTCGCAACAGCGGTAACAGCTGATTATTCACGACCCCGACAAGTAGGCCTAGCAGGGCGGGCGCCGGCCGTCGCCTACACGGTTCACACGCGAGCTCGTCATCGAGCGCTTGTTTTTGACAGCACTATCAAGCATTGCACTCGTATGTAAAGCGTAAGCATACATTATTACTTTATCGATGCCATCGATAGCAAAGGTGGAAGTGAAGCGAGTAGCGCAGAGACGCCGGTAGCTGTGTTTACCTGCGAAATGACCTTGCATCGCTGCTCACGATCCCCGATCTCACTAGCGGTTTCAAAACGGGCGTTGTCGTGCAGAAAAGGCACACTTGAAGCATCACTTTATTCAATCCAGAGTAATATCACGTCACCAGGGAAATGTACTCGTTGTTTGTCACGCCGCCGCAGTCAGCGATGTCAGCAAATCCACGTTCGCACCGCCCCATCGACTCGCACCAAGAATAGCGCGTAGCAAGCGGTATGCAATTTAAAAATAAGATATATTGGTGTGTAATGGAACGGAAAGTGCTTATGAATGCCTTGCAGTCCTTTTTTTATATGCACATGAGTAAACATTGCGTTATTTCTTGTTGCACATACGTGACTCGGGCAGGGTCACGTGCACCTATGTAGTCTTTGTCTTTCCCGGTTTTTCGCTATTGGCTGCTTGAGCTCAGTACTTCCGGGCGATGAGCGACGGTTTCCACATCTGGAGAACCGAGCGATCGCGCGAAAACGAGCGAGCGACACGTCGCGCGAACGCCCTGTTTCGTCGCTCATAGCATCGCTCGTCACTGTCGCGTGCATTTTCGCGCTGATGAGGTTTGCTCTTAACACGGTAGTTCAAAGATGCGAGCCGGCGTGGATGCATACACCGGCATACGTTCGGCTACCCGCAGCAATTTCTGATACAGCAGTTAAAAAAAAAAGGACGTACAACATATGAAACTGTTTTCAAACTGTTTTGAACATACAACATATGAAACGTACAACATATGAACCCGTTGGCCCCTGTAGCACACAATATGAACAGGCATGCAAAAAAAAAAAAAAATCCCCAAGTTACCAGATCCAAACACGCGCTCTAGGCGTAATCAACGCTTACAGCGAACAAACGCCGTCTTCGCCCAACAATTATTTAACCAAAACATTGGTCCATCGCGAGCAGGGCTCCCTGCTAACACCACTGTCGACAGAGGCGGGCGCCGCACAAATCCGCCACCGAATTCCCACTGCGCGCGCACGCGCCATGTGCTTCACACACCGAAGCATGCTTGAATCGAAAGAAAAAGCTCGCCCACGCTTGACTTCCCACAAAAAACGCCTTCATCCTGTTGAAATGACACACACAAACAGGTTCGCTACGTTGAAAAACCTCACTTATCGCCCACATGTAACGAAAAACGTAGCATGGCATCGTTATCACGCTCTCGGTGTTGACAAAGCGCCGACAGCAGGAATGTGGTACATACCTGGCGAGTGTTCCAAAATGCAACGCCACACGTCCTCGCTCGGGTAGAGTTCATCTTCGTAATAGGCAGCACCGATGGAACACAAAACACGAACGCAGCGCGCAAGCACACCTCAAAAAACGAGAAAAATCGATGCAGAACCAACCAGCAGCAAGGCGCCCGACTAGCCAGCAATAGAGGTGTGCGCCGAGGCGATTTCGAGATTTTCGACCGGCGGCGGCGTGGGGGTCGTTCAGAGTCGGCGGCGGCGGCGTTGTCGGCGCACGCCGGTTTTTTCATCGGCGGCGGCGCGCGGCCAATTTTCGTCGGCGGCGGCGGCGCCGGCGGCGCAGAAACCGAAACTGAAAATTCAAAAGGCTCTTCTGCCACAGGTTACTGAATTGGTTGAAATTCAGGAATTTTAATCCAAATAGCACAAATGGCACTACACAGATCTGTCGACATCCCGATGAATGCAAAGCGTTGTGTAGAATAGTTTTTATTTCGCTTTCATGAAAAAATAACGCGTATTTCAATCTGTGTCCATGTTATACGGTAAATGTGCAGCACTTTGCTTTTTTTTAATTTAAGATGCATCAGTTTGTTGTTGTTGTTGGCAACGTAATACTTCATGAAACCTTCTTTCATTGAACAATGAGCAAGCAGTGACGCACGTCACTCATTTCGCTTCTTCCGGATCTGATCTTACTTTTACATTGTACGCTGCACAAAAGAAGAAGCACCTCTGCTTCGAGTTTTCTTATTACGATTGCCTGAAACCGCTTTTTTGAGTATCTGTCATGCTTTGAATGTAACTTTCCTTCAAACGAATCAAAATACCTACTTTTCACAATGTGAGAATCTTTTATGCAGCGGTATAGGATGCGGAAGGAAACAAATCTGCGTATTTATTCAACTAGTTCTCAGCGCGGTGTTCATTGAATGAAGTGTAGACATGGGCGTGGGCGAGGCGGGTGGTGCAAAAAGGACACTTGAACCCTTCAAGCTCCACCAGCACTTGCTACCCACTCTAGCGACACCAACACGACCTACTCCCTCAGTCGTGATGCAAGTTGAAAGAAGGGTTTGCATCCCCCAAGACAAAAACCTGTCGATGGTCATATGTGCAGATGAGAGCAAATGCAATATTTGCTCAGATACACAGCCCATACTGGTCACGAGCTGGGCGTCCGTTGACCACGCCTGCAGAGAACGTTGACTCCCCGACCCCTTGGTGTTTGGTCAGAGGAGGGGAACACCCCTTGCAAGTGGGCCCCATTAAAATTTCTCTTAAAAACGTCACAAATAAGAATGCTTGATAAGTATGTATAAAACATTCAACTTTTCAATGCTTTTTTGTAGCGTGTTCACGTGCTCAATACCCATCAGATGTGTGAAAAATCGAAATAGCAACTGCCACTCTCGATTTGTTCCGGAAAAGACACAATAGAACAATGCAATTACGAGTGCTGGGAACCTTTGTTCTTTTGTATATTTGATTTCTAGGCTTGATTTGAATTCTTATATAAACAAAAATAAAACCTGCAACATATTAAAAAAAAGGCCTGCTATTGCAAGATGTGTATTGCGAGACGTGACTTTTCGAGACTTACGTCTCTGCAAGGCACATCTGGTGTCACAAACTTGTAAGTGTCCCCCCTTTTCCCCACGACATCTCCCGATCCCGCCCCCCCTCCCTCTCTAATAAAAAGGCACCAATGTAGGCCTCCGTGATTGCCTACTGGCGCGCGGCGGGCCATTCCGGTGGCTTGGTCCAACAGTGGCGATTTCGACTTGCTTTATTGGAGGTGCTGAAGGATCAAGAAAGGGCCGATATTTGTAAATTTCTTGAGAGTTCAGTGATAGTTTCTTCATGAATACCGTGGATTATTGGACCTCACTTTGTGTATAATGCTCCAATGAAAAAACAATGGTTTCATCCTGTGTCACTGCAGAGTCAGAAGCCATCACATGTGCAGGCATCATTAAGCTTTTATATGACATTGCTAAAGTTCAGTACATTTGTACAAATAATTCTCGTTAATTGAGCATTTTGACTATAATCCTTGCTTGGGTTAGTATGTGTGAAACATAAATTTGAGATTTAAAATTATCATTGTGGGTTTCTGCAGCAAAGACACATTGATTAAAACTGATGACTCCGGAGCTACGGCAGAGGTAACAGTCGTTCTGTTTTTTTCGGTTACGGTAACGGTAATGCGTTACCTTTTTTATGTATCTATATAACTTGGAGCCGTGAAACGTTCCCCATTTTCTTATTTGAGTAACGAGTGAGGTATTTAGTTACTTTTTACTGTAACGGATACATCACTAAATAGACTTACAAGAGTGATGTCGGCCCACACCGTCGGTTGTTGCGGTCTATAGGCTGACTGCAAACATTACATGGATATATTCCTTTCACCCAGCACGTGATAGGGAAGGGTCGCTCGACCATTGAGGATCTCGATCTTTGAGAAATACACAACAGCTTCTTAATGATATGCATATCATCCCACCAAAGTGTGCACTTCGTTTCGTTAATATTTACAGTCAACGTGAGTGCTGTCGTCACGCCGTATGTTTTAGGTAGAAATTTAGCCTACTCAAAATACTTAAAGACGTCGATCCACCTTGCAACGCGTGGCCACCGGCTGACGGTTCTGTATGGAATTTGCATCCACCGTGAAACATGTTGCATCTGCTGAAATTTTATCGAAACATTATTATACTGCCACGCTCGCTTGTATTTTTATGTCACAGTCTTGCGCAAAGGCACTGCCATACTGGTTCAGTAACTAAGGTACTCGGCTGCTGACCCGCACGTCGCGGGATCAAGTCCCATCTGCGGCTGCTTTATTTTCGATAGAGACGAAAATGCTGTAGGCCCATGTGCTGCGATTTGGGTGCATGTTAAAAAACCCCAGGTTGTCAGAATTTCTGGAGTCCTCCACTACGGCATCTCTCATAATCATGTGGTGGTTTTGAAACGTTAAACACCACATATTAATCAGTTGCCTTGCGCAAAGGACGCTTGGCTGTCTGCGAACACTCTAGATTATTTTAGAATCTTCTGATAAGCTTGAGACACCCACGATATGGATGCTACGTGTATAAATAGCGACGTACCTTCGCGCAGATCATTTTACCGACGACCAATGCTCTAATTACCGCTATCTGTGTAAAGCACGAATTTCTAGTACTTTGCACTTTCCTATGCACATGTTCACTCAATAAAAAGTGTCGTCTTGAGCAACCCATCTTCTTTGACGTCGCAACCACGTGGCAATACCGTAAGTGAAATGAGAACGCTGAGAGGATCGATACAAAACTGTGAGATGGGGCGTAAGTGCACGCCCAAGTTTGATTTGAGATGCGTATACCACAAGCTATTTTCTTCTAAGAACCAATATGATGCGGATTTGTTAAATTACTGTGAAGTTTAATGTCAAGAAAGGAAGAACACGATCTTGGAAAGAGACAGCGGAGACGAAAAGTGATAGGTATTCACGTAAAGTTTGATCGGTAATTCCACTATCTCAGGTGTATTCTAAAAATGTCGCGCTGATTTACTCTATTGAAAGCAGTCTATTGCGAAAATGTTTTGTAGAGAAAAATACTTTTATATGTGACCGAAATTCCGGCTATAGGATGGGCCCTATATCGAGTCCTAAAATAAAAGCACATTTACTGAGTGAGTCTATGTAGGCTCCATTTATTTTGCCGACCTATTGTTCCGAATATTTAAAGCCTCCTACGATGGCGTGCCTTGTTGTCGTATTGACGTTCCGGCTTGTAAAGCCGAAAATTTTATTTTTCGAATTATAAGACTGTTACTATCCCCCCTCCCTGGAACTCGTTCTAGGGTTGGTCCTTTGATAAAAACCAGTCATATATCTTTAAAAAATGCTTGGATCTATTCATAACTATTCATAACCATTCATAACTATTCATAACTATTCATAACTCTCATTTAAGGATGTGGAAATGAAATGACCATCACTAAATGACTGATGAGGTGAAATATTAACATTAAAAAGCATAGTAAACGTGACTAAAAAGCTAATTCTACAAAAACAATGTAACCTGAACTAATGAAGTCACCACACATCTAAAACCTCATGCAATGTATATTGCATACCTGCAAGGTGCAGTTATTCAAGCGCTTTTTGCACTGAAATTTGGTCACGGAGTCAATCCCGTTCACGGTGGTGCTATTTTTAATTTAAACGGCTGAATATCTAACAAAGCATTAGGAAATTCTTTGCACGAAACACGTATTTTTTTTTTTTTTGGCGATGTAATTGAGCATTGTATACATTGTGCTGACACGAAGTTTAATGCAGGTGATGTGTTTATAGAGTACACCGTTCGGTGACTGTGGTAAAATAGAAACAGCAATTTATGTTAATTCATGCTACAAAACTCACGTGACCAGCTCCCAGAGAACAGAAGAATGCATAACGAAGTGCGTTACTAATGAACGTAAGAATGAAATAATTCTCGGTCTTTAATGTTGTTTCTGTAGTCCAATCTACAAACGTTTGTATTAAACGAGCATGACGGTACGAAGGCATGGAATCGGGTTCTGCAGCATGTTGTGACGCATGTGGCACTGCAGGTCACATTTATAACGTGACATCGGAATCCACACTGAGCTTGATCTATGATTATGTACCTAATCAACGGAGTATGAGTGCTAAGCTCCGGTTTCATTATTAATGTGGCTTCAAGGACGAGAAAGCAGCCCGATTCGCGAGCAATCGAGCACCCATTCTGTCTTTCTATTGCGTTGTACTGCTTGTGCCATCAGATGCCACTTCAGTTTTTTCTTGAATAATTGTGGCGATTGGAAAAGTTGTGAGTGCCAAACAAGACGTTAACAAGAACGAGAGAGACAGGACAGATGCTTGTGAACGTCATGTGGAAGCATTAGTTTGCGCTCAAAATTTCCCGATAGCAATGCGCCATCTGGCTGCATTTCAAGTTTTGTTAAAATGTAGCAATGGCACAGACCATGGGCTTTTGTCATGTCATTTGCTACCAGTTAAACAGCGGCGGCGTATTTTAAGGTACCATGAAAATTGTCGCAGTCATATTTCAAGAAGGAAGGGGGCAGAAACGCACCGTTCATGTTGTACGTGATCCTCTATCACTCGCGAAAATAAATTTATTGGTCGAAGAATTCTGTTACCTCTCGGCAATCAGAGAGGCTTTTAATTCTCGAGTCTCTTTATGAGATATTGCTGCCATCTTTTTCCAACAGGCTTGCAATTCTGTTGTACTGACACAACATAGCAATGACCGTGTTTTTGTAGATTTTTTTTCGTTCCCATTCAGACACTTTTCCATTCATAGACATCTTTGAAGCGCGTAAGAACTTCCCGTCGCCCCCCACACACGTCGTTGCATTCGTCCAGTTTACATTGCAAAAGGCTTGATGGCAAAGTTGTTTCCACGCTCAGGTTTCTCGTACTGAAGCTTTCGCGCTCTTTGTGCACTTCAAGGAATGCAGAAAGACTACAAAACAACGCAACGAGCTCTACACCGTGCCATCGGGACTGGTATGGGGCAAACTTGTTGCGAGTGGTCTCGCAGAGTTTTGCCAATGTGTTTCGTTCGCTGTTCCGTGAGCTCAAGTTTGGTCGACATGCGGCGTCGTTGCGGCGCCATTGGTGTCGTGTTTCCCGTGTCTTTTCTTATACGCAGTGTTCTGCGAATAAATGCCTCTGTGTAGCCGCTGGTGCCGAGGTCGCGGATTACGTGTTTCCTTCTTTCCTTCCGCAGTTGTGGTGACAATTGGTGGTTAGATTATCGGTTATTTCTTTACTTATTTTAGTTTTCTCGTTTAGCTAGTTTTCTGTATTTTTGCGCAAGAAAGGTGATCCAGAATTTTTTTTCTCGTTGGGATGACCATAGGTATCTGCGTACATGGTTGCAGCTCCACATTTCCAAGTTGTACAACTCGGACTGCCCTGCCGACGGCACCTATTCTCTTTCTGCTCTAGCAGCCATGACGGTCACGTTCTTCCAAACCTTCTCCTCCTACCTACTTCTAAACTATTTTCTCCACTCTCCCCTTTCCCTTCAATGGACTGAGCCATGGTCTCGCAAGGAAAGATAGTGTATTTTTCTTTTTCTTCAACCACACATACATCCATTCAGGGGAAGCTTGCATGCAGTAACTGGTTTGGAAAGCAGGTAATGTTCGCAGTAAGTCACCTCACCTACCCTGATTTGTTCCGGGTCAACGCTCTCGAGGTGCGCCAAAAGAGGCGACAACACGAAAGTCATACTTCGAATTCTTTAGGGCTGTTGGTTCCCCTCGTCAAAAACTCTTTGGACACGCCTGACTGACTGACGGCCTAGGAAGAGCTGTCGGAAATCGAGGCAGCTTGATTTGTTCGACGTGCCACGAGACGCGCTGAATAATTAGCCGAGAGGTTGGGATCCGTCGTCAGGTATGTTTCCCACACTCTGTGGTGCTTTCAAGTCTTCCACTCCCCCAGGCCCTAGCCTGCCTAGCGCTGCAGACCCTATTCTGCACTTGCGATGCAACGTTATTGCACTGTGCTGTGTTGTGCGTATTATTGCATTATGACCTACGTTGTGTTTCTCTCTCGCCGTGTGAAGAACTGAACATGCATCCTTTCTATTTCCTGGGTAGAAAGGAAGGCAGTGTTTGACTTTCTCTCTCTTTCGCCTTCTCGTTTTTTTTATCTTTATTCGCTGCGCCATGCTCCCTGCTGAGCTGCAGAAATTAGGCGCCTTCTTCTAACCACTACTCCCCCCCCCCCCCCCATTTGGGGGACGGAGATGAAGACGACAATTTCTTTGGACTGCCCTGGACTGAATCGACATGCAGTCGGTCCATTTACAGTGATCTGCAAGGCGGCTTTCCTGTAAGGTTTATTTTTTTGCCAAAAACTATCGTTCACAGAGTGCTTTTCTCCCTCATTGTGTCTTTACCTCTTCGAATTGCAGTGAATGCACGCGGGCACAACAAAATGTCACCTCTCCAAATTCCAGCAAAGGCACGCGAGCACAACAAGATCGCAAAAAGGTGAATTGCAAAAACAAAATGAGCGAGAAAAGCAGTCTGTGAACGAGAGTTTATGGTTGGAAAACTAACCTTACAGAAAAGCTGCCTTGCAGATTATTGCAAACTGTCTATTGTTTTCTCCTGCAGAGAATTTCAGGAAGACCACGGCTTAAAACGCGAGCACCGAGACGCTCTGTACCAGCTCTCAGAAGCTATCATCAAGCTTCCATGATGCTACCTTTAGTGTGTAAATAGTGAACATAAACGTTGCTCTTATCAGCCCCGGCTACTCTGCTTGACTTCTACCTGAGACTTGGTTAGCTCCTTCGAACACATCACGAGCAAGCAAAAGGGCACGGAGTTGTAAAGATGAAAATGTGCAACATCACATCGCTTTTATTACGTGACATATTCGTTCTCCGCCGCATTCGCCCGATCGTGTCCACATATAACTTTCCTGTTTTATAGCGACGACACACCGTTGATTGCGGCCACGTCATCGAATGTCATTTAAACAGCGGTTGCATTATTTATTTGCAAATTATTTCTTCATAAAGTATGGTGAAGTAATTTATTATTAGGCCACCTGAGGAGCTTTCTAACTTGACTTATTTTTTTATCAAGACTTGAATATACTGTTAAGTTTTATTTGGTTGACTCTGAGCATTATCTTCGCAACAGAAGTACATCTGTCAGCGACTATCATTCTTAACCTCTCCCAGTGCCAGTAGGTCCGTTCAAGTTACGTGATGAAAACCAGTTTGCTGAACTATGTCATATATGACATGTCGCTCAAATGTCGGTCTCTGCATTTTTGATGAATCCAGCCGTCTTTTGTAAATTGTCTACTGGCAAGTTTTTTTAAATTTTGTTTTGTTATTTTTAAAACTGGTGGTCTCAGACAAGCTTATTACGCCTCTTCTCACCACTGGATAGCCGTTGTTACGCGCGGCGCCTGGGCCGACGGGGGAGGGCCGCGTTCTTTGTTCATCAAACAAGTCACCGAAGGGCTGCCAGCCTGCTGTCCGCCGTGTACTGTCCATCTTAGCCGGGAAGTGAGGTGGCATTCCGACACCATAATACGTTCGACGAGACGACCACAATGATTTCTTGCTGTCACAGGTGCAGTGTGGTGGCCACGCCCCAATAAAAGACCTTGACTTGAGCGAGTGTGAGCGGCACCATCAGAAATGATGTGTGTGTCTCGTGATTCAACAGCGCATTCTGGACCCATTCCCTGATTAAGTCAAAACGTACACTTTATAGCGAGCCACCCAGCTCATTCGCAAGAGACCTCTCGCCCTGTCTGTACAGAATGTAATAAATCCTCTGTTAAGTTTGCCATCTTACTCCTGAGTGCACATGCGTTTTCTTTTCTGTCTCTTTACACGCCCTTTCTTGCCCTTTTTCTCAACCCTCAGTGCTAGGCAGCAAACCGGATGCCAAGATATGGTTAATCCCCCAGCCTTCCTTTCTTTCTCTTGCCATCTTACTGCCTTGGCATCTTCATCCCGAGTATCCAATGTCTTAAAAGGCCGGTACAAACAGATAACTGAAAGAATAAAACAGATGGTGAATATTTTCTGCAGCATATTCAGACGCTGCATATAAGTGGTCATCCTCGAAAATTATCAACTTTAACACCGCGGACAGGTGCTGATATACCCTGAGTAGGTTCGAGCATGTATTATGTCTCGACGCTTTTAATCTTCATTAAACTTCTCGCTTTCGATTTCATCCTTCGGGGTTTTGTGTAGTCCTTCATCTAACGCCTAACCTCCCTGTCCTTCCTCATTTATTCCTCCTCCTCCCTACATCTAACGCGCTGCATTTGTGCTGCACTGCTACCACTTCATTTCTTCTTTATATACGCCCTGTTTCGGGCACAATTATAGGCTGCCATCTTGGACTGATAATGATGCCGTTTTCCATCCGTATGAATATTCGGATTGTGCTATGGCGAACTCGCACGCATCAAAACGCTGGGCCATTACATTCAACCTCGTGTATCACCATAATCATAGCTAATTACGACACAAAAAACAGCAAACATTGCTTTTAAGCCTAAGATGGCAATGTCTATGCGTTACTGTAACTGTTACATTTATTTTTTGTCAGTTTGTCCGATATGTCATTTCATGCAGCAGCCGCCGAACTCGTTCCGCTGTTCATAGTGGTACTCTCGGTCTCTGGAGCTGGATGAAGATAACTAAGAAGCCTGGTTTTTACTGGCTACATAAAATGTGAAACGAAGCTATAAATCAAGATGAAAAAGGAGACAAATCTGTGAAAAGTCAGTACTGGCGCGTAAATGGCGCGCCGGTTGCGCCGATGAAAAACGTCGGCGGCGGCGGCGGCGGCGCGCCGGGGTATATCAGCAACTGTCCGCGGTGTTAAAGTTGATAATTTTCGAGGATGACCACTTATATGCTGCGTCTGAACATGCTGCAGAAAATATTCACCATCTGTTTTATTTTTTAACTTGTCTGTTTGTACCGGCCTTTTAAGACATTGGATACCCGGGATGAAGATGCCAAGGCAGTAAGATGGCAAGAGAGAGAAAGGAAGGCTGGGGGATTAACCATATCTTGGCATCCGGTTTGCTGCCTAGCACTGAGGGTTGAGAAAAAGGGCAAGAAAGGGCGTGTAAAGAGACAGAAAAGAAAACGCATGTGCACTCAGGAGTAAGATGGCAAACTTAACAGAGTATTTATTACATTCTGTACAGACAGGGCGAGAGGTCTCTTGCGAATGAGCTGGGTGGCTCACTATAAAGTGTACGTTTTGACTTAATCAAGGAATCGGTCCAGAATGCGCTGTTGAATCACGAGACACACACACCATTTCTGACGGTGCCACTCACACTCGCTCAAGTCAAGGTCTTTGATTAGGGCGTGGCCACCACACTGCACCTATGACACTAAGAAACAATTGTGGTCGTCTCGTCGAACGTCTTAAGGTGTCGGAATGCCACCTCACTTCCCGGCTAAGATGGACAGTACGCGGCGGACAGCAGGCTGGCAGCCCTTGGGTGACTTGTTTGATGAACAAAGAACACGGCCCTCCCCCGTAGGCCCAGGTGCCGCGCGTAACAACGGCTATCCAGTGGTGAGAAGAGGCGTAATAAACTTGTCTGAGACCACCAGTTTTATAAAGCACAAAACAAAATTAAAAAAAAAAACTTGCCAGTAGACAATTTACAAAAGACGGCTGGATTCATCAAAAATGCAGAGACCGACATTTGAGCGACATATCATATATGACATAGTTCACCAAACTAGTTTTCATCACGTAACTTGAACGGACCTACTGGCACTGGGAGAGGTTAAGAATGATTGTCGCTGACAGATGTACTTCTGTTGCGAAGGTAATGCTCAGAGTCAACCAAATAAAATTTAACATTATATTGAAGTCTTGCTAAAAAAACAAGTCAAGTTAGAAAGCTCCTCATGTGGCCAAATAATAAATTACTTCACCATACTTTATGAAGAAGGAATTTGCAAATAAATAATGCAACCGTGGTTTAAATGACATTCAATGACGTGACCGCAATCAACGGTGTGTCGTCGCTATAAAACGGGAAAGTTATATGTGGACACGATCTGGCGAATGCGGCGGAGAACGAATATGTCACGTAATAAAAGCGATGTGATGTTGCACATTTTCATCTTTACAACTCCGTGCCCTTTTGCTTGCTCGTGATGTGTTCGAAGGAGCTAGCCAAGTCTCAGGTAGAAGTCAAGCAGAGTAGCCGGGGCTGATAAGAGCAACGTTTATGTTCACTATTTACACACTAAAGGTAGCATCATGGAAGCTTGATGAGAGCTTCTGAGAGCTGGTTCAGAGCGTCTCGGTGCTCGCGTTTTAAGCCGTGATCTTCCTAAAATTCTCTGCAGGAGAAAACAATAGACAGTTTGCAATAATCTGCAAGGCAGCTTTTCTGTAAGGTTAGTTTTCCAACCATAAACTCTCGTTCACAGACTGCTTTTCTCGCTCATTTTGTTTTTGCCATTCACCTTTTTGAGATCTTGTGCTCGCGTGCCTTTGCTGGAATTCGGAGAGGTAACATTTTGTTGTACTCGCGTGCATTCGCTGAAATTCGAAGAGGTAAAGACACAATGAGGGAGAAAAGCAGTCTATGAACAATAGTTTTTGGCTAGAAAATAAACCTTACAGGAAAGCCGCCTTGCAGATCACTGTAAATGGACAGACTGCATGTCCATTCAGTCCAGGGCAGTCTTGTCTTGTCTTGTCTCCTAGGAGATCTTGGCTCATCAGGGCAGTCCAAAGAAATTGTCGTCTTCATCTCCGTCCCCCAAATGGTGGGGGTAGTGGTTAGAAGAAGGCGCCTAATTTCTGCAGCCCAGCAGGGAACACAGCGCAGCGAATAAAGATAAAAAAAAGAGAAGGAGAAAGAGAGAGAAAGTCAAACACTGCCTTCTTTTCTATCCAGGAAATAGAAAGGATGCACGTTCAGTTCGTCACACGGCGAGAGAGAAACACAACGTAGGTCATAATGCAATATTACGCACAACACAGCACAGTGCGATAACGTTGCATCGCACGTGCAGAATAGGGCCTGCAGCACTAGGCGGGCTAGGGCGTGGGGGAGTGAAAGACTTGAAAGCACCACAGAGTGTGGGAAACATACCTGACGACGAATCCCAACCTCCCGGCTAATTATTCAGCGCGTCTCGTGGCACGTCGAACAAATCAAGCTGCCTCGATTTCCGACAGCCCTTCCTAGGCCGTCAGTCAGTCAGGCATGTCCAAAGAGTTTTTGACGAAGAGAGCCAACAGCCCTAAAGAATTCGAAATATGACTGTGGTGTTGTCGCCTCTTTTGGCGCACCTCGAAAGCGTTGACCCGGAAGGGTAGGTGAGGTGACTTTCTGCGAATCTTACCTGCTTTCCAAACCAGTTACTGCATGCAAGCTTCCCCTGAATGGATGAATGTGTGGTTGAAGCAAAAGAAAAAGACACTATCTTTCCTTGCGAGACCACGGGTCAGTCCCTTGAAGGGAAAGGGAGGAGTGGAGAAAATAGTTTAGAAGTAGCATGGTCCTTCAATACTTTTTTGTATATTGAAGGATTTTGTATATTGTATATTGAAATATTGAAGGACCATGGAAGTAGGTAGGAGGAGAAGGTTTGGAAGAACGTGACGGTCATGGCTGCTAGAGCAGAAAGAGAATAGGGGCCGTCGGCAGGGCAGTCCGAGTCGAGTCGTACAACTTGGAAATGTGGAGCTGCAACCATGTACGCAGATACCTATGGTCATTCCCACGAAAAAAAAAAAATCAGGATCACCTTTCTTGGGCAAGAATACAGAAAACTAGCTAAACGAGAAAGCTAAAATAAGTAAAGAAATAACCGATAATCTAACCACCAATTGTCACCACAGCTGCGGAAGGAAAGAAGCAAAAACGTAATCCGCGACCTCGGCAGCAGCGGCTACACAGAGGCATTTCTTCGTAGAACACTGTGTATAAGAAAAGACACGGGAAACACTACACCAATGGCGCCGCAACGACGCCACCTGTGGACCAAACTTGAGCTCATGGAACAGGGAACGAAGCACAATGGCAGAACACTGCTAGACCACTCGCAACATATTTGCGTCAGGCATACCAGTCCTGACGGCACGGTGTACAGCTCGTTGGGTTGTATTGTAGTCTTTCTGAATTCCTTGAAGTGCACAAAGAGCGCGAAAGGTTGGGTACAAGGAACTTGAACATAGAAAACGACTTTGCCATCAAGCCTTTTGCAGTGTGTACTGGACGAACGCAGTGACGGGTGACGAACGACAGGAATTCAGTTCTTATGCGCTTCAAAAATGACTACGAATGGAAAAGTTTTTGAATGGGAATGAAAAAATCATTAAAAACATGGGTGTTGCTATGTCCCTGCAACAGAACTGCAAGCCTGTTGGAAAAAGATGGCAGCAATATCTTATAAAGAGACTGGAGAATTAAAAGCCTCTCTGATTGCCGAGAAGTAACAGAATTCTTCAATCACGTTACAGCTTGAATAAATTGATTTCCACGAGTGATGAAGGATCACGTATGGCATGAACGGTGCGTTTCTGCCTCCATTCTTCTTGAAATATGGCCGCGACAATTTTCACGGTAACCTAAATTACGCAGCCACTGTTTAATTGGTAGCAAATGACATGACAAAACCCATGATTTGTGTCATCGCTACATTTTAACAAAACTTAAAATCCTGCCAGATGGCGCATTGCTATCGGGAAATTTCGAGCGCTAACTAATGCTTCCACGCGACGTTCACAAGCACCCGTCCTGTCTCTCTCATTCTTGTTAGCGCCTTGTTTGGCGCTCACAACTTTCCAGATCGCCACATTTATTCAAAAAGGAATTGAAGTGGCATCTCAGGGCACAAGCAGTTCAAAGAAATAGAGAGAGAGAAGGGGAGCTCGATTGCTCGCGAATCGTGCTGTTTTCTCGTCTTTGAAGCCACATTAATAATGAATCCGGAGCATAGCTCTTATTCTCCGTTGATTAGGTACATAATCATAGATCAAGCTCAGTGTGGATTCCGATGTCATGTAATAAAGGTGACCTGGAGTGGCACATGTGTCACAACATGCTGCAGAACCCAATTTCATGCCTTCGTACCGTCATGCTCGTTTTATACGAACGTTTGCAGATTGGACTACAGAAACAACATGAAAAGACCGAGAAATATTTAATTCTTCCGTTCGTTAGTAATGTACTTCGTTATGCGTTTTTCTGTTCTCTGGGAGCATAACACGAGAGTTGTGTAGCATGAATGAACATAAATTGCTGTTTCTATTTCACCACAGTCGTTGAACGGTGTACTCTATAAACGCATCATCTACAATAAACTTCGTGCCAGCACAATGCATAAAATGCTCAATTACATCGCCAAAAAAAAAAAACGCGGATTTCACCGAAAGAAACTCGTAAGCCTCGTTAGATATTCAAACGTCAAATTTAGAAATAGCACTGCCATGAACGAGATTAACTCTATGGCCAAATTTCACTGCAAAAAGCGCTCGAATAACTGCACCTTGCAGGTATGCAATATACATTGCATGAGGTTTTAGAAGTGTGGTGACATTATTAGTTAAGGTTACATTGTTTTAGCGTTTATTTGCTTTTTAGTCACGTTTACTGTGATTTTAAAGTTAATATTTCACCTCATCGGTAATTGAGTGACGTCATTTCATTTCCACATCTTTAAATGAGAGTTATGATCAGTTGATATCCAAGCATTTCTTTAAAGATATGTGACTGGTGTTTATCAAAGAACCTACCCTACAACGAGTGCCGGGGAGGGGAGGGGGGGGGGAGATATGAACAGTTTATAATTTGAAAAATAAAATTTTCGGCTTTACAATCCTGAACGTCAATACGACACCAAGGCACGCCGTAGTGGGAGGTTTTAAATATTCGAAACCATAGGTCGGCAAAATAAATGGAGCCTACATAGACTCTCTCAGTAAATAGGCTTTTATCTTAGGCCTCAATATAGGGCCCAGCCTATAGCTGAAATTTCAGTCACATATAGGTCACCAAAAATATTTTTCTCTCGAAAGAATTTTCGCGATAGACTGATTTCAATGGAGTAAATCAGCTCGACATTTTTTTTCGAATACACCTGAGATAGTCGACAAAACGTTTAGGACGTTTTGCGGGGAACGACCGATCAAACTTTACGTCGATACCTATCGCTTTTCGTCTCCACTGTCTATTTCTAAGTTCATGTTCTTCCTTTCTTGACATTCAACTTCACAGCATTTTAACAAATCCGCATCATATTGGTTCTATAGAAGACAATAGCTTGTGGTATACGCATCTTAAACAAAACTTGGCCCTGCACTTACGCCCCATCTCACTGTTTTGTATCAATCATTTCAGCGTTCTCATTTCACTTACGGTATTGCCGCGTGGTTGCGACGTCAAAGAAGATGGTACGTGGGTTGCTCAAGACGACCCTTTTTATTGAGTGAACATGTGCATAGGAAAGTGCAAAGTGCTCAAAATTCGTGCTTTACACAGATAGCGGTAATCAGAGCATTGGTCGTTGGTAATATGATCTGTGCGAAGGTACGTCGCCATTTATACACGTAGCATCCATATCGTAGCTTATCAGAAAATTCGAAAATAATCTAGAGTGTTCGCAGACAGCCAAGCGTCCTTTGCGCAATGCAACTGATTATTATGTGGTGTTTAACGTTTCAAAACCACCACGTGATTATGAGAGATGCCGTAGTGGAGGACTCCGGAAATTTTGACAACCTGGGATTCTTTAACATGCACCCAAATCGCAGCACATAGGCCTACAGCATTTTCGCTTCTATCGAAAATAAAGCAGCCGCAGGTGGGACTTGATCCCGCGACGTGCGGGTCAGCAGCCGAGTACCTTAGCTGCTGAACCACTTCGGCAGTGCCTTTGCGCAAGACTGTGACATAAAAATACAAGCGAGCGTGGCAGTATAATAATGTTGTGATAAAATTTTAGCAGGTGCAACATGTTTCACTGCGGATGCCATTTTCATACAGAACCATCATCGGGTGGCCACGCGTTGCACGGTGGATCGACGTCTTTGGGTATTTTGAGAAGGCTAAGTTTCTACCTAAAACATACCGCGTGATGACCGCACTGACGTTGACTGTAAACTTTAGCGAAACGAAGTGCACGCTTCGGTGGGATGATATGCATATCATTAAGAAACTGTTGTGTATTCCTCAAAGGTCTAGATCCTCAATGGTGGAGCAACCCTTCTGGATGAAAGGAATATATCTCCTTGTAATGTTTACAGCCAGCCTGTAGACCGCAACAACAAACGGTGTGGGCCAACATCACTCCTGTAAGTCTATTTAGTGATGTATCCGTTACAGTAAAAAGTAACTAAATACCTCACTAGTTACTCAAATAAGAAAAAGGGGAACGTTTCACGGCTCCACGTTATATAGATACATAAAAAAGGTAACGCATTACCGTTACCGTAACCGAAAAATACAGAACGAATGTTACCTCTGCCGTAGCTCCGGAGTCATCAGTTTTAATCAATGTGTCTTTGCTGCAGAAACCCACAATAATAATTTTAAATCTCAAATTTATGTTTCACACATACTAACCCAAGCAAGGAATATACTCAAAAGGTTCCATTAACGGGAATTATTTGTACAAATGTACTTAAACTTAGCAATGTCATATAGAAGCTCAATGATGCCTGCACATGTGATGGCTTCTGACTCTGCAGTGACACAGGATGAAACCACTTTTTTTTTTTCATTGGAGCATTATACACAAAGTGAGGTCCAATAATCCACGGTATTCATGAAGAGACCATCACTGAACTCTCAAGAAATTTACAAATATCGGCCTTTTCTTTATCCTTCAGCACCTCCAATAAAGCAAGTCGAAATCACCACTGTTGGATCTAGCCACCGGAATGGCCCGCCGCGCACCAGTAGGCAATCACGGAGGCCTACGGAGGCCTACATTGGTGCCTTTTGATTAGAGGGGGGGAATCGGGAGATGTCGTGGGGAAAAGGGGGGGACACTTACAAGTTTGTGGCACCAGATGTGCCTTGCAGAGACTTAAGTCTAGAAAAATCACGTCTTGCAACACACATCTTGCAATAGCAGCTTTTTTTTATTATGTTGCAGGTTTTATTTTTGTTTATATAAAAATTCAAATCATGCCTAGAAATCAAATATACAAAAGAACAATGATTCCCAGCACTCGTAATTGCATTGTTATATTGTGTCTTTTCCGGAACAAGTCGAGAGTGGCAGTTGCTATTTGGATTTCTTACACATCTTATGGGTATTGAGCACGTGAACACGCTACAAAAAAGCATTGAAAAGTTGAATGTTTTAGACATACTTATCAAGCATTCTTATTTGTGACGTTTTTAAAGAGAAATTTTAATGGGGCCCACATGGAAAGGGTGTCCCCCTCCCCTGACGAAACACAAAGGGGTCGGGGAGTCAAGGTTCTCTGCAGGCGTGGTCAACGGACGCCCAGCTCGTGACCAGTATGGGTTGTCTATCTGAGCAAATATTGCATTTGCTCTCATCTGCACATATGACCATCGACAGGTTTTTGTCTTGGGGGGATGCAAAGCCTTCTTTCAACTTGCATCACGACTGAGGGAGTAGGTCGTGTTGGTGTCGCTAGAGTGGGTAGCAAGTGCTGGTGGAGCTTGAAGGGTTCAAGTGTCCTTTTTGCACCACCCGTCTCGCCCACGCCCATGTCTACACTTCATTCATTGAACACCGCGCTGAGAACTAGTTGAATAAATGCGCAGATTTGTTTCCTTCCGCATCCTATACCGCTGCATAAAAGATTCTCACATTGTGAAAAGTAGGTATTTTGATTCATTTGAAGGAAAGTTACATTCAAAGCATGACAGATACTCAAAAAAGCGGTTTCATGCAATCGTAATAAGAAAACTCGAAGCAGAGGTGCTTCTTCTTTTGTGCAGCGTACAATGTAAAAGTAAGATCAGATCCGGAAAAACCGAAATTGGTGGCGTGCGTCACTGCTTGCTCATTGTTCAATGAAAAAAAGGTTTCATGAAGTATGACGTTGCCAACAACAACAACAACAACAAACTGATGCATCTTAAATTAAAAAAAAGCAAAGTGCTGCACATTTACCGTAGAACATGGACATAGATTGAAATACGCGTTATTTTTTCATGAAGGCGAAATAAAACTATTTTACAAAACGCTTTGCATTCATCGGGATGTCGACACATCTGTGTAGTGTCATTTATGCTATTTGGATTAAAATTCCTGAATTTCAACTAATTCAGTAACCTGTGGCGGAAGAGCCTTTTGAATATTCAGTTTCGGTTTCTGCGCCGCCGACGCCACCGCCGCCGACAAAAATTGGCCGCAGGCCGCCGCCGATGAAAAAACCGGCGTGTGCCGACAACGCTGCCGCCGCCGACTCTGGACGACCCCCACGCCGCCGCCGGTCAAAATCGCCTCGGCGCACACCTCTAGTCGGCGCACACCTCTAGCAAGCAAGCACGCCCAAACAAGTATCGTGGTTACAGCTCCGCAGACGTACATTGGCGCACTAAAATACTTTAGTGGTGCATTTAAGAATAAAAAGTAAACGAATATATATATAACATAAAAACGAAGGGGACAAAATAGTTTTATCTTTACAAACAAACAAAATTAACGTATAAATTTAGCGCGCGAAGTTTGAAACGTTTGCAGGTACAGTGCATTTTTAACAAATGAATAACAGCGGTAATAATCACCTAAAACACTCATGTTCTTGAATTCGAAATATACTATTGTTGACGCACACATTTACACACAAAATTTTATTCCAATGATTGATGGTGCCTATGCATAGGCGTGCCCACCACGGGGAAAAGGGGGTGGGGGCGGCCCTTGGTCTTTTATGGAGCAATGTATATCTCTATAGGTGCATAGAGAAATAGTGAGGGAGCACTGTAACCCAAAGGGGGCTGCAGTGCCCCTTGCTGATCACCTCACACCCCCCGCCCCCGAAGGGATGTTAAACTGAATAGATAGCAAATACAAATTTGGCGGCGTGGGTCGCAGCGTCCCACAATATATATATATATATATATATATATATATATATATATATATATATATATATATATATATATATATACCGTAGATCGTTTCACTCCGACGAAGGCAGGCTCACCTGCCGAAACGTTAGTAAAACTTGTGTTTTCGCATGTTTGTCGACCTATATATATGTATATGTGTGTGTGTGTGTGTGTGTGTGTGTGTGTGTGTGTGTGTGCGAGGGCGAGAGGCGTGTCTCTCTCCCTCCTCTCGTACCCTTCTCCCTTTCGCTTCGCTAAGGCGCTGCGTGCACAGACCGTGCCATTCTCTGACCTCAATTTCGTGCTCCCGCATGGTTGCAGAAGGTAGTGCATTGTTATCCTTTTCGGCCAAGCATGTTTCGTCTTCGATAATTTTGTGAAAACGACTTGCACTCGAACGGCTTTTGACCGAGCAAGGGGTTTTGTAATAAATTCAAGCTTTTTTGTTCTCAATTGCTTTTACACATTAAAATGTGCCGTCCGTAGATCGTGACAGTTGCCCATTCATTTATTCACATATAATGTGGACTATATAAAGCGGCAAAGCATGTGGAATCATACAGTGCAAAAAGAAGTTAGTCTCTTTTACATTTTCTCAATTATTCTTGAAGTGTTCTGTAAAATTTGCCAATGCTTCAATAATTTCCTTGATTTTTTTCATCCCTACGACATTGTTATCTTAGGAAAGGCATGCCTTGCGCTATGCGTGGTATTTTATTTGCTTGCATGAATTCAGCTCAATTCTTGCACGTGCACTCCCGCGTCGGCAGTCTGGTGCTTATGGTGCTGAACTGTTGACCCGCAAGTCGCAGGATCGAATCCCGGCAGTTCACGGCGGCCACATTTTTGGTGGACGAGAAATATAGTGCGAGACCTGTGTAGTTAGACCTAGGTGCACCTTAAGTAACCCCAGGTGGTTTAAATTTTTGGAGCCCTTTGGTACGGCGTCTCTCAATATTATATGACAAATTTGGGACGTTAAACGGAACAATTTTTATTGCAGTAGTTATAGGTGTACACCCTTCAGTTCTCGAACACCCTCACGAACGGCATGATTACCCCCTTATGCCACTTTCACCCTTCTCTGAGGGTGTACCAGCAAAGAAAATCAATCAATCAATCAATCAATCAACTTTTATTTCTCATAGAGAAATATGGGGGTGACGGAAAAAAAGCCGCAGTACTGCGGCTTGACAAAGCTCCGGCCCCCTACAAAGTCCAGCAGTAACAATGATCAACCACACAAAAATTGATTTTGCTGGAAAATAAAACATTTGATTTGAATGCACATTGACAGGAAGAGGCAAATGTAGCGATTTCTAGGAGAAACATGGGAGGACTTGGTCTTTATACATCATTATACATAGTAATACACATTCATAAGACTTATGGAAAAAAGGACAAAAAAGAAAAACACGAACAGTTGTAGGTAATGATTACGTGTACAACAGAAGTTGATAAATAATCCAACAAAAAACTGCAAAGGCAATAAATCAGTATTACACTGAGAACATAAAAAAAACGTTAAAAAACATGCCGTAGTCATTGGTAAACGACATGAACGTAACAGTCATTTGAACGAAATCTAAAACAGGTAGTAGTTACCAACACTGAGCACATTTCTCTAGTATGAGAAATGTTATAGCCTCGGTTTATTTTGTGGACCATGATAATAAGTCCTATTGGTGAAAAGAAGATTACAATTTCAACGCACAGTACAAAAAAATTCATATGCAAAAAAAAAAAAAAAAAAAGTAAACAATTTCCGAAAGAGAATGAGCAAGCCAAACGCACACAGACAAAAAAAAAAAAAAAAAAAAAAAAGAGAGTGTTACATCCATTCAAAAATGGTGTAAGTCTGTAAGCACCCTTTTTACACCCATAAGGGTGTAAAGTTCTTTATTGTGTACAATACGAAACACTTCATTGGGTGCACAGTGAAATAGCCTCGTGTAAGAAATACTGAAAGGTTGGCGGAAAAGTGATAAGGCAGTCCCCCCCCCCCCCTCTGAAAACTGTGTTGGCACTTCCAAGAGTCCAAAATAATAAGGCATACTGATAGCACCGTGTGTTTCTTGGCTTTATTTATAACTTAAAAATCAAGCATAAGTAAATCATTTTCTTAAAAGACAGGCTTAACGCCAA
This sequence comes from Rhipicephalus microplus, assembly GCF_013339725.1. Taxonomy (NCBI): domain Eukaryota; kingdom Metazoa; phylum Arthropoda; class Arachnida; order Ixodida; family Ixodidae; genus Rhipicephalus; species Rhipicephalus microplus. The sequence continues at coordinate 128,292 of NW_023610910.1, read as the reverse complement.
TATCGCACATATTTGTGAAATTTAACCAAAACATCCTAATTCCCGGCTTTCATTGAACTAATAATGGCGCGGTGAAGGTGGACACAAGTTTTGCGTACAAATGGTCAGATCATCCTATATTTGTACCTAAAGCTTGTGTACTCGCACGTAGAACTTTCGCGCATGTAAATTATGCCCGATAAACTAGCTTTTATGTGTACAGTACATTCACGCTCGTTATTGTTTTGTGTGTGTGCTCCACTTCACAAATGCGTTTTTTAAAGATCACAGCTTTTCTCTACATCTCGTGCCTATTCAGCGATGAGAATTGACTCCGATGTAAGCTACATATTGATGAAAGCAGCAATGACTGCTCTCTACGTTACTTTAACGAAGCAACTTAGAACGCAGCCTTTTTACTTTAGTCTTTCTCAAAGTGCTCATTGTGCTCAACCGTAGTAGGCGAGAAGATTTCAAGAGGGATCCCTGAAAGCTAGGCCCCACCTTTTATTATTGTGCTTTAATGAACTCGCCGTTCACTTTGTGTCTGTAACTCACGATCTCAGCTTTTGTGTGCGTTTATCTTCGTTCTGAGGCCTCCTGCTACTTCAGCCAGCCAAGGGTCACTGCCCGCAATGTCATTAATGGTACTGAAGAAGATAGCCGAGGAAAGAGATCAGAAGTGGATATCGGGGGCGTTCAACTTGCGCGAAAGAAGGAGGGGGGGAGGAGCCGTAGGCTTTTCTGCAGCTTGCGAAGTGCCTCCGTATAGTCAGCTCGATGAGCTTGTGTTCTCTTGACTGCGCAGTATCGATTTGCGTTAAACGAGTTAAAGGGGGAGCCGTGAGGCACTCTTCGGTTTCTTACATTCCCCCAGCGGTGCCTCGGATCCCCACTGGAAAAGTGACGTAAAAGCTTGTGGCCCATGCTCGAGGTATGTGTGCTTAGATTTAGGTGCACGTTACAGAATCCCTGGTGATCCAAATTTCCGGAGCCTTCTATTGCGGCATCTCTGATAATCGTATGGTGGTTTCTGGATGTTAAACCCCAACATTTATTATTATTATAAGGAGGGCGGTATTGCGCTCCTTCCGAGCCATTACACAGCATTGAAACATTGCACCGGGTGATTGAAGATGTGGAAGGCTTCACGAGATGCTTTATTGGAGCCCGGTTTTCCTACTCTCAGTTGTTAAAATGTGGGCAAGTGTCGAACGAAAAGGCAGCTGCAATGCCTTGTGGGTATATAGTTAAAATTAGCTTAAACCACTCAAACAAACTAGTCGCGAGAGATGTGACCTGCACAATGCCTGTGCTATTTCAGCCTTTATTAAGGCACCTCCTTTATTAGGAGCACTATGTCTTCTGTAAATATTTGATGATGTCGATGCGTAATCAGTATTTGCAACATTGCTAATCGCTCCCGCGCGTACTTTCGTAGAAACTAAAATCTCTCATCGGCAAAAGCAGGCGAGTTACACAGGATATGTTTAAACGATAAACCATTAACAGAAGAGGTTACGTTTGGGGCCACAATTTCCTGCGCCTAAAGCTCTTTCGCAGCCGCATGCAAGGCTGCGTAAGCGCTGCTGCACTGCTTCCACGAAAAAATATTTCCAAACACTCGAGGTGGAGTGAACGATAGTTTTCGAGTGTGGTATGCTAATCGCCAATTTATTTCTCGATCTTTCAAATATTTTTTCTCAGCAGAGAATGGACAACCTTGGTTATCTCTGGTTATTATTCATTACCCCCCCCCCACCCCTAACGTCTGTAAGTTTCGAGCTTCTTCTAAGAAAGCTCTTATGTACGTTTCCCTACTGGTTATGCTGCACTTTTCCATTAAAGCTACGGTATGTCATATCAGTGTGACATACACACGGCAAAATTCAAGTCGGTGCCTAGAATTTATCTGAAACACCACGGCAATATTCGCATAATGTAACGAGACTTGATGCGTAGCTTCACTTGATAATCCTCTAGATCTCGAAGTTCTGGTAACACGCAGTAGACCTACACCCCTCCCCAAGCACTGATTATCGGCATCTGGAATTTCAGGCTGAACTCATTTCAGAACCATTGCAGTTGTTCCTCGTGAACCATCTTAGCGATATGCTCCTTAGACTTCACATTAGCTGTCTGACAAATGCGTTCTTACATATATACTTGCTAAAGACTACAAAAGACTGAAGTCACTTTTTGACCTTCTCTGCCGTCAGGAAGGACAGAGAGCCATTCAGGAAGACGATCGTGCAACCGTTTCTTGGAAGACGTACTAGGCTCTGATTTTTGCTGTTTTAGTGTTTGTCCTATTAGTTTTATGATACTCTCTCAAAACTTCGCGCAGTGTGATGGTACCCACAGAAAAAATAAAAAATAAATAAATACAAATGTCGACACGTTTTCATACAATAATGGTGGTATGCTATCTCTAACATTGGTAGACAAAACGCGGAATACTACACATAAGTGGCGTCAACCCTTGAGATATTTGTGTGTGACTCTTTCTACATTGTATGTGTACTAAGTTTCTCCATATTCACGGACTTGTTCATACCGTAACTTATGCTATTTTCGCATTCCCGTCATAATAATCGCGTCCAATGCAGCTAGCTAGACCGTAAAAGATTCATTTGTTGCTACTTGAAAAATTATTGCTCCAAGACCTTCCAGGTTGTTTGCAAGAACTGGTGATCTTTTCGAGCAAACTAGATTTGCCTTCTAGTGTAAAGGTACACTTATTAATTTAGTAATTTACTTGTTTTGAGAGAGTGTACAGATAACTGAATTCCATATCGGATGACGTCTATACTGTCCTGCATCTCCGCAGAAAAGTCTAATAACTTGAAAGTTATACTATATATACGCTAGGAATATCACGACAAAATGATGGCATAAAAAAAGGCATAATGTGACTTAGGTCTTGAACAATAACTTACCTAAATACGTGAAGGAATGGTAAACATAAGGGTGCGCTTTTTCATTGTTAGAAACAAAAATAATGAGGACTCATGGGCAATCATGCCAAGTAAAGTATAAGGGATACTATTAAAAATAGTTGTAATGTAAATGTGAAGAAATAAAAGTGGATGAAAAGATAACTCGCCATGGGCAGGGACCGATCCTGCGACTTTCGAACAACGCACCCTATGCTCTACCAACTGAGTTACGATGGGGGAAGGGGGAACACTGACGTAGGAAGGCAGTGACTGACAGTTAAAGACGAGAGGAAAAATTGGCCCCCGTATCTGCATGTAATCTGCAAATGTCGTCAAAAGACGACAGTCTTGCGCGTGGAGAGAGTGAAGAAAACATTTGTTTGATGTTCTGCGCAAAAAAAAAAAAATTGGTGAATGGTATTCCGGAGGCGCTGCGTTAGAGTGCCTCGAGCGTGCAGCGGAGGCGAACGAGCGCATCAAGTCACGTCACACGATATACATGAGCGCCATCTGGCAGTCTCTTTTGGAAAACAAAGCGCGTGGTCGTGCGCGCCCGTCTCAGAGGTGATAAGCTGTAGAACGCTAGGCGACGGGTAAGTGACACCACCGTCTCGTCTTAGCAAAGCGTTGAAAACACTCCCTGTTCTGGGCAAGCGTTGCATGGTAAGCGCAGCGTGATAAGTGCTACGGTGCTTAAAATTACTTATATATGCGTTTTCAAGTAAATGATGTATATGCAGAATATATGCATGTTGTTATGGTGCCCCACATAAGCGCAATAATTGCTTTTGAATTGACAATTGCACAAGCATGAACGCTCAACCTTGAGCAACATAGGTGGTCGCTGTGGATGGGGTCGGCCGTTTCAAGTACCCGATGCCGGTAAAAGTGGACAATCAGACAAATGTACAGACAGACAGACAGACAGACAGACAGACAGACAGACAGACAGACAGACAGACAGACAGACAGACAGACAGACAGACAGACAGACCAAAATTTTTGCGTCGAAGGTCCCCAAGAAAGACCATTGTCTTTAGAAAAGTCAAAATGGAATAAACACATGGCGTATGAGCCAGGCAAGGTGGCTATCCCCTATCCTGTTTACGGCCAATGTATGTGCAATAAACGTGGAATAATTGATCATCTGCCAGCTGATAGTAGGGTCACGTGCTGCGAGATGCCAATAGGCAAAAAATGAGTCTCGCAAACTCGCCGCAATATCAACTTCGGCGCTGACTGACACTTCCACGTTTAATGCAAATGCATATCCCATAAAGTGATGGTGGTGGGGGAGGGATAGCCACCCTGGTAGCAGTATCAGACGTATTATTCTAAAATGCGAGGTTCAGTCTTTGCCCAGGGCAAGTTATATTTTCATCCACTTTTCTTCCTTGATATTTACAGTACCGTTACATTTAGTTTTATCCCCTATACCTTCCTTTACATAATTGTCAGTCAGTTCTCAATAATATTCTTATTTAAATAGTAGCGTATAATAGTGCATTCCAAGAACCAAAACAAAGAACTGCAGAACGAGTGACACAACCAAGCTATTATTTCCGTGTGTGCTTCTTCAAGAGTTGCCTACAGTGTTCTGCCCGGTGCAATAGCATACTTCATGAGCTAGTAATATGGAATACGGTACACGAGGACCAACCTCGTAGCATCCTGACACTGGCCCCGTCGCGGTGGTCTAGTGGCTAAAGTACTCAGCTGCTGACCCGCAGGTCGTGGGATCGAATCCCGGCTGCGGCGGCTGCATTTCCGATGGAGGCGGAAATGTTGTAGGCCCGTGTGCTCAGATTTAGGTGCACGTTAAAGAACCCCAGGTGCTATAAATTTCCGGAGCCCTCCACTACAGCGTCTCTCATAATCATATGGTGGTTTTGGGACGTTAAACCCCACATATCAATCAATCAATCGATCAAATCCTGACACTGTGTAAACATTATCAAGTGTTCGGCAGTTTCTTCTTCCTCTCCACACGCACTGCATACTGTGTCTACCGCTTCGTATTTGGCCCGATATGTCTTGGTTCGCAGTACTCCCGTCCTGGCCTCAAACAGTAGGAACTACCCCGAGTATTATCGTAGATCCTTTCCTTGGCAATTTCCTGCTTTAAAGTTCGATAGATCTCTAGTGCGGACTTCTCAATCATTCCCATTCTCCACATGTCAGTCTCCGTTTCCTTCACTTTCTTCTTAACCGATAGTTCTTTTTGGTTTGGCCACCTGCTGTTTTCTAAGTATTTACCAGTCAACTTCCCGGTTCGCTTCCTCCATTTTGTATCGACATTCTTCATGTACAAGTAGCTGAAAACCTTCCTAGCCCAACGCTCTTCCCCCATTTCTCTCAATCGCTTCTCAAGTTTTATCTTGCTGCTAGCTTCCCTGCCCTCAAATGATGTCCATCCCATATCACCTTGTACTCCTTGATTTGGTGTATTCCCGTGAGCTCCTAAAGAGCTCACACGATATACATGAGCGCCATCTGGCAGTCTCTTTTGGAAAACAAAGCGCGTGGTCGTGCGCGCCCGTCTCAGAGGTGATAAGCTGTAGAACGCGAGGCGACGGGTAGGTGCCACCACCATCTCGTCTTAGCAAAGCGTTGAAAACACTCCCCGTTCCGTGCAAGCGTTGCATGGTAAGCGCAGCGTGATAAGCGCTACGGTGCTTAAAATTACTTATATATGCGTTTTCTAGTAAATGATGTGTATGCAGAATATATGCGTGTTGTTATGGTGCCCCACATATGCGCAATAATTGCTTTTGAATTGACAATTGCACAAGCATGAACGCTCAACCTTGAGCAACATAGGTGGTCGCTGCGGATGGGGTCGGCCGTTTAAAGTACCCGATGCCGGTAAGAGTGGACAAACAGACAAATGTACAGAAAGACAGACAGAAAGACAGACAGAAAGATAGACAGAAAGACAGACAGACAGACAGACAGACCAAAATTTTTGCGTCGAAGGTCCCCAAGAAAGACCATTGTCTTTAGAAAAGTCAGAATGGAATAAACACATGGCGTATGAGCCAGGCAAGGTGGCTCTCGCCTATCCTGTTTACGGCCAATGTGTGTGCATTAAACGTGGAATAATTGATCATCTGCCAGCTGATAGTAGGGTCACGTGCTACGAGATGCCAATAGGCAAAAAATGAGTCTCGCAAACTCGCCGCAATATCAACTTCAGTGCTGACTGACACTTCTACGTTTAATGCAAATGCACATCCCGTAAAGTGGTGGTGGTGGGGGAGGGATAGCCATGCTGGTAGCAGTATCAGACGTATTATTCTAAAGTGCGAGGTTCAGTCTTTACCAAGGGTAAGTTATATTTTCATCCACTTTTCTTCCTTTATATTTACAGTACAGTTACTTTTAGTTTTATCCCCTATACCTTCCTTGACATAATTGTCAGTCAGTTCTCATTAATATTCTTATTTAAATAGTAGCGTATAATAGTGCATTCCAAGAACCAAAACAAAGAACTGCACAACGAGTGACACAACCAAACTATTATTTCCCTGTGTGCTTCTTCAAGAGTTGCCTACAGTGTTCTGCACGGTGCAATAGCATACTTCATGAGCTAGTGATATGGAATACGGTACACGAGGACCAACCTCGCAGCATCCTGACACTGGCCCCGTCACGGTGGTCTAGTGGCTAAGGTACTCGGCTGCTGACCCGCAGGTCGTGAGATCGAATCCCGGCTGCGGCGGCTGCATTTCCGATAGAGGCGGAAATGTTGTAGGCCCGTGTGCTCAGATTTGGGTGCACGTTAAAGAACCCCAGGTGGTCTAAATTTCCGGAGCCCTCCACTACAGCGTCTCTCATAATCATATGGTGGTCTTGGGACGTTAAACCCCACATATCAATCAATCGATCGATCAAATCCGGACACTGTGTAAATATTGTACGCAGTGGTGCAGCTCGTCAGCATAAAAAGACAAGCACTCTCAGCGTTATATCAGTAATGAGTGAACCTACTCATCGTCTTATGAACAAGGTTCAGAACAAAAACATAGAAAAGGGGAAAAAATTACCAGCTCCATTTTACGGTTACTGATGTAACAGCGAATGTGATGGCCTCTTTTCGTCGGATTGACGCACTTATATGTTTTGTGAGTTTTTTTTCATTATGTTGCATCACTGATCTTTTTTTACCACTCTTTGTTAGGATGTCAGTTGGTAGTAGAGTTTTATTGAATCTTGACCGTACCACTTTTATACACACGTTTGGAAAGAAGCCTTCGCGTAAGATGCTCCGATATGTTGCATCATTGTTCTTGATTAGGTACTTTTATGGGCAAAGCTCCTTAAGGTCGGGGCTTGTCTCTTGGTGTTGTGCGCCATATGCGAGCACTTGGAAGATACCCGCTATACACCATGACAATGACGCTGATGACAGTAAAGATTACGAGGATGATGGCCACAGAAGAATCGTGTGCCGATATGCTATTGACCTTGCAGATGGTTGAGAGCTTGCTGACCTCTACTGAGGTGTCCGTGAACGCAGATCCATGCGCATACCGACAGTTTTACAAGCGCGCGAGGACCAATTGCTGGTTCATAGGAACGTGTACCGACCTCGTCTTTGCCAGCCTCAGGCTAGATGTCTTACCTCGAAGCAGTAATCACGAAAGCAAAACGAAATTCACAACTCCACACAACATACCCGTTTTGACCAAGACACGCTCTATGTAACTGTACACCACATAACACTCATTTACATGCGTAGTGTTCAATGTCGGGACACACGGCCACCACATCGCGAGCATTGTTGTGCCCTGATGATATGGGCGATTTTTTTCTTTTCCTTCGATGTAGGGTATCAACAATTATTTGTGCTCTTTACCAATTTTTCGGATTTCTGGCACCCCACCGCCAGAACTCAACATTTCGGTACTCGGCGCTCAACTTGCGGTACTCAGAAATCAACATTTCAGCGCGTTTTTGTCAATAATATCGAGATGGCATGATGAGCACGCGATATGCGCGCGTCCTCTGAAAGGCGTTGCGCCGCGCCACCCCGCGCGCCGATGTGCTTGGATGCCTCCGCATGGCGTGGTCAAAGTGCGTACAGACGTTATCTAGCGTGGTGGCTCGCTCGCAGACGTGATTATCTCGTGATTCGGGTGCTCCTCTTGCGCTTCCACCGCAAGCTTGATTTGAAGCCACAATACCTAAAGAGAGCACGAACATCACTTATCTCGCTGCCGCGGCCGCGTTCACGAAAGATCACGCTGGTCACACTCGAGGAAGTAAGGATTGTGACCATCGTTCACGCTCGTCCTGGTGTATACTTGTGCGTTTGTTTCATAAGTCATTCTTTGTTTAAGCTGCAGTGTCGAGATGTGACAGTTTGTCCACGCTCGTCCTGACTATGCTCCTTTCGTGCATGCTTCCTTGTGGTGTGCGCTATGCTTGCCGTTCATCGCGTGACATTGCAATTTGTTACTGCAGCTTTCATTTCTTCGCCTTAGTTGCTAAACTATGTGCATTAAATGCTCAACTACCTCGGCGAGAACCTGATTCACTTTCGTGTTACACCGATTCCTAAAAAGGGGGATCAACCACTTTTTTTTTTTTGCGGATGCTTCATGAATCGCCTGGTTTGCAATCACTTTTTGGTGGCAGCTTGGCTCGCTGGTTCTGACGCTTCCGAGCCGTTCTCTGCTCTAGAATCCATCATAATGCCAGCACACAGCATGTGCCACGATATTCCAGCCCCATAATCTACCACAATGGCGGATGGTTGAATTCACGATCCATATGATAGACATAATTGCAGTAGCAAATAAGATTTTTCTGTCAAGCTTTTACTTTTGTCATCACGCATGTTTTCATTCAGTGAAGCCATGCAACTAAAGTGGAAATTTATGAAGAGTTTTGCAGCTCCATCATATTCTTATCCTGAAGCTTCTATGCAATACGAATTTATGTGAATTAAATAAACGGTTCTGAATGTTTGCTACAGTCGATACAGAAAGTTATGATCAACTTTACTATGCGTTGACGTTGAGCGACATCTTAAAGCTAATCTGCGATTTAAAAGTGTGTTACCAAGTGTATTTGGTCACTTTGTCATTGAAGTCAGTATAACACCAAGGTGAAACGCGTATTCTCAGAAGTAGTGGAATGTTTATAGTGATTTGATATATGAAAGCTTGTAAAATGTCTGGTGGTGTTTAGTAGATACAGCATTACTTGATATCGACGGGCCTTGATGATGCCTCGTGGCACATCTTCGCCCCGACAACTAGCGTCCATGATCATGATTCAACTATTGAGCTAGCTTAATTTGGTATTTATAATGACAACAATTATCATAAATAACGCGCGAAGATGGCAGTAACAAGCAGGAATCGAACACTGGTACTGGCGCTCCATTTCTTCAAAAGGGCGTCAAACACAAAAATTTTCCCCATATCTGCATGCCTCACTGCAAATGTCGGCGAAAGATGATAGTCTTGCGTGTAGAGAGAGTGAACAAAACTTTGATGTCTGTGTAAAAAAATTTGTGAATTCTATTCTGGAAGCGCTGCGTTAGAGTCTCGATCCGTGCAGCGAAGGCGAACGAGTGCGTAGAGGCACGTTGGACACGAGTGCCACCTGGCAGTCATCTTCGAAAACGAAAGAAGACGTGCGCGCCTGCGGATAAAGATGCGCGTCTGTGTCAAAGGGGATAATGTGTAGAACGCAAAGCGGCGGGCATGTGCCAACACCGTGTCGTCTTAGCAAAGCGTTGGAAACACTTGCTTTTTGAGCATCACGTTGCACTGTCAGCGCAGCGTGGTGAACGCTACGGTCCTTGGATTTACTTGTGCGTGCCTTGAAGGCACACACACAAAACATCGACGTGCGGTTATAGTGGCTCAAATAAGCGCAATAGTTGCTTTTTGATTGAAAATCGCACAAGTACGAACGCTGAAACTTGAGCAATATAGGTGGCGCTGCGAATGGAGTTGGCCGTTTGAGGTATTGTTTAATGACGTTCGGGGTACCGTTACTGTGGACAAACAGACAAATGTACAGACAGACAGACAGACAGACAGACAGACAGACAGACAGACAGACAGACAGACAGACAGACAGACAGACAGACAGACAGACAGACAGACAGACGACAGACAGACAGAAAGACCTAAATTTTGTCGTCGAAGGTCCCCAAGAAAGGCTATCGTCTTTAAGAGAAAAACGCGACGAGTGTCGTGTGTATACCCTCTGGCCTGGCGGCGACGTTTCAGAAGGCGAGCGAAAAGCGCGGTGCGAAGAGCAGGCGAGCTTCGTAAAGTTGTCTTCGATTTGGATGAATGCTATGAGCGAGGCTGTAGAGCTACTCTAAATGATTTCTAAACGAGTCATATACAGCATGTCCACGTTTCTCGGGATGAATCAGCCGCTTCACGGTGTGCGTTGGCGAAATGGCATTTCTCCTCGAAAACGCGTTGAAAGCATAGCCGCGGCAGTTTCCAGCACCCAATCACGGAAACCACGCATTACTTTACTCTAACTTCCATATGGCGACACCCCACTAAACAATAGCAATATGAAAGGAAAGTGTGAGGGGTGAAAAAGGCAACGTAGCCTCCTCCATGGTTTTAACGATCAAGAATCGCGAATTCGACACCCATCAAGAGGACACCTTCATGTTTTTTTTTTGTCATTTGATCGCGGTCATTTTGCTGATTTACGCAACAAAAATACGTTATCAATGCTTTAGTGGCGTAAAGCACTATCGTCATTAAACTGCCATTTTCTGGTCGTGAGCCACAGAGAGTTTCGCATTTTACCGAGGGAATTTTTCTTTCGACGTGCAGGCATAACTTATACAGGAAATATTGCGAGTGTCTAATAAGCTAAAGTATATATGCACTTTTGAAGATGTTATTCCAAAAGAGGAAGCACAAAAACGCAGTGACGGGAACGGCATTGCACGAAAGGGAATATTACTTGCAATAAATGAACAGTGAAATGAGAAATGCAAAAAAAAAATGTTTTTTTATAAAGCGCTAGCACAGTAAGCAGCATGAAAGATAGAGGACGGGGAGGAACGTTGACGGTTCATGCGCATTGAAAACCGTCGGAAATGAAAGAAACCGGAAATTAAAGATGGGCGCACTTGGTGGTTCCCCGCAGAGCGGTGCCCGTTGCGGTGAAGGTCCCCACAGAGCAGTTGCAGCAGGGGCACAGGAGCAGTCAGTCTTCGTCGCTGCTCTTTTGCATACGGGCATAGCTTCAGGCTTCAGCATCCGTCCGGTATTTGTGCGTCCGCATAAGGGATCGCGGTCTCGACGGAGCAACGGTGCGTGCCAAGTCCTTCGGTGCTGAATATCACACTGGTGTCGGCCGCGCCCGTGCGACCTCCCACTGAGCAAACGAGAGTAATGCTGGGGATTTGGAGGAGTGGGTGCGTAGAAAAGTGACACGCTGGGAGCTAAATTGCGAAATCCTGATTTCCAAGCGATGAACAAAGATTTTGTTTGTTTGGTCGACGAAAACGCTGCGAGTGTTCAAAGTACAATTTTATATCTTATACTTCGAAATGTATAAAACCACAAACTTCCGAAGAGAATAAAAAGGGGGATAGTGACATTGCTGCATGCAGTTTTATGTTTTTCTTGAAGTAGATTGGATAGCCGGGCTACTAAAAATACTTGCATGACTGATGCAGCGTCAAAGACGAAGACATCCGCAAAAGCGCTCTCGTTCTTTAATTTGTGCTCCTTATGTCTTCACTTTAGCGCTCTACCAATCATGCTTTCCTGGATGATGTTTCTCAACTTAACGAGTATTGCGACTGTCTTGCGGATTTCAGAACTTAGTCCGCACTCCTTATTTACCATGGGGCAGAATGGACAGCTTGGGCAGTTGTCAAGCTGTAACTGGGCATGTTTCGCAGAGTACTTGAATAAAAATGTCCCCATACCGAGTGGTCAAGCCGTGCCCAGTAGTGGTATATACCCTTGAAACGGGCAAACAAAACATTCAATTAAGTAAAGAATTCGTAACATAAACTTGCAGTCTCCAAAAAGCTTGAGTACTTAGAAATAAGTTAAGTGAAGAATATTGATCCGCCACGTGGTTTTGAGAGACCAGTATTGTTCTAAGTACCAGTGAGTGACTACAGCTTTGAATAGAGAAACAAAGAAATTATTTCTACGAACCATCAAAGTTAAAGGGCTTCTAAAAAACCTCTGAAGCTACAAATAACGAGTGCGATATTTTTTACCGGCGTGTCCTGCCCCTGAGGCCCTAATAGAGACGCTAACAATTCGTTCATGTTACGTCAAGGTGAAATAAGCTTTCTATTGGTCAATATGCGAGATGTATCTGTTCTAAATTCTCTCCTAAGCTGCTTTTCCACGCAGCCACATGCCTATCGTATGCGTGTTCTCGCATAGATTTTTCTGCATTTTTCGCATTTGCGAATGCGCCTGCAGCAAACGTGAAACTTTTACAAGCTCAAGGCTTAGTGCTAATAATCCACGTGTTTTAAAAATAAACTGGTGACGACGAAGACTTAGAGCCCGTAAGACAGGCCGTGAAAGCGAGAAAGATACTGCTAACTCATCTTTGAACTCGGTGCGGTTTATGACCCTTCAGAACTTCAACCATCACTTATGCCGGCATATCTGCAGCGTCTGTCTGGAAATAGACGGACGTTATAACTTGAATGCAGTCTGAATTAAAGAAAATGTTGGGAACAGGAGGCTCTCTTCGTGGACTGTACAATACGTCGATTACGGACACGTACGTTTTCTTTGGTGTCAGTACACTGCAAAAAAAAAAAAGGAAACGTTTTTATTTTGTGGTGTATTTTTGAATATGCTTACTGTCTCTTTTAATGCATTGTGTTGTATTCTTGTACACGCCTGTAATATCTGAATCTAAATAATTAATGTGTAAATTTACGACAATTTGTACTCAATGGTCATGCCTATATTTATATTGTGAATCCTCAGCCATGCTGCGTGGTTCTCGGTGTGCTCTTACGCAAGGTGTGGGACGCAGGACGTCATTGTTAAATAAAAAAAAAACAAATAACTAAGCAAGTAAACAGCTTATTTTCATGCGGAACAACTTGAAGGAGGCTTTTCTTGTGCCCCGTTGCACCACTACTGAAGGAGAGAGGTCAGCGGGAGTCTGCCTGTTTTATCAAGGCCATACATACTTCAACTGGACAATCAGATGTTCGCTTCTGAACTGTATCTCAAAACCGCTCTGGCTTTTCGAAAGTTCGGAACCGAGGTTGATGCTGCTAATGTTTTACTTAGTGTGTTACACTTAAAATTACGACAGCTGCCATATTTTTGAGAACTTCTCTTCAATTTGATGGAAAGCAGTCAGCAAGTGGAAGTAAATGCCCTTTGTAGATGCGAAGAATTTCTTAGCAAACTTCAGCGACTTTGAGCGTATCTATCTATCTATCTATCTATCTATCTATCTATCTATCTATCTATCTATCTATCTATCTATCTATCTATCTATCTATCTATCTATCTATCTATCTATCTATCTATCTATCTATCTATCTATCTATCTATCTATCTATCTATCTATCTATCTATCTATCTATCTATCTATCTATCTATCTATCTATCTAGCCGCCTACGACTTTTAGATCTCCTGACCCTTTCGAAAATGGTATCCATACCAAACTTGGTATGGCATAACATGGTTGTATGAAAAACAGACTTGACTAGTCTTAACATGAAAATCATGACATGTATGTCATGAATGTCATGGTTTACGTTTTATGGTTCTTCAGCTCTTGCGGTGGTTTTGTTCACATGGCGTGTTGCAAAACTGGTTTGGTATGGCAAGATTGCATGGCAAACACAAGTGACAGACCCTATTAAGAAAATCATGATATGCGTGTCATGTAATAACATCATTACATGCCACGCTCATCATCGCTCTCGGCCGTTTCGCTAGTGTCACAAATACCGAAATTGGTATTACAGTACGTGAATGGAGGAGGAAAGTATGTGACTGGTGCAAGCATGATAATCATGAGGTGCGTGTCATGTAACAACATGACTATATTCCATGCTCATGATGGCCTGGTGGCCATTTCGCTGATCTTCACTTATACTAAATTTTGTATTACGGGACGCCAATCAATGATGAAGTTATGCGACTACTGCAAACGTGATAATCATGAGATGCGTGTCATGTGAGAACATGACTACATACCACAGTCAAGGCGCCAATACATTTCGAAGTAACGTGGTGCACGTGCTCGCCGGCGTTCATTTCGTCGCGTCACGCCGGCGTTGCCATGCCAGGTGCCGGTCCTGCTACATACTCGCAGGCGCATGCCGCGCTGGGTTGCTTTGACGCATGCGCGCTTCAGCTCGTCCGGCGTCCCTCCGTCACGAAAAAAGGGAGACGTCGTGCTGCCTGGGTAACGCATCGGCACGAAATGCAGCATGTCCAACTTCGCACCGGTTGCCGTCGGGCCGCGCCGACGGACGCTGGTCGCACCTGGCGTCAGACTAGAGAGTGCTCGCGTTTTGCTAACGTAACGTCGCTGTGCCCAGCGTGCGCGCGCGTCAACGCTACACTGGAGTATATTGGGCCCTTCATGATGCACTCTCGGCCTTTTTGCTAGCTCCACATACCAAATTTGGTGTTACGTGGCGTTAATAGATGACTAAATGTAAGACTGGTGCAAACATGATAATCCTGACACGCGTGTCACGTAAGAACATGACAACATATCACGCTCATAGCGTGCTCACGGCCGTTTCGCTAGCTCCACGTGTACTGAATTCGGTATCACGTGACGTGAATAGAGGACGGAGGCAAACGAAACATCTAAACATAATACTCATGACGCGGAATTCATGTACGGTGTCATTTAGCTCTACCTGGTAACGTTGTGCTGATTTTAAAGAGACATATCAACATTTCTCATCCGTGCTTCGCGTATCATCGAGTCCCACTGTATGTGGAATCTGCCAATTTTTTTACTTTCAGCCAGGTGTTACAAGGTGTATATTGCGTAAATTTAGCATCTATGTGCATACCGCAGGCTCACCAGGCGCACCAAGCGCACCAACACCAGAGCGTGGAAACTCTCTCTGTGTTCGCTCTCGGCAGCGGCAGCGCCGCTATTACCACTGGTGGTTGCTGGACATCCTAATAGCGATGAATCAGGAAAAAAAATTCTATCATAACCTCACTGGTGAGGTTCCTGAAAAGAGAGAAAGCACGAAATATTGAGATGAGGAGGGTTGCTGCGGAAGCCATCTTTTCTCACTTCGCATGCAAGCGGAATACGCTCGTGCCTTCTTTCAGGTTTGCTGGCCACTTGGGCATTGAGGCTATAAAGTTTTGTTATTCTCTTCTTCTTAAATTTTGTTCGTGTTTTCTGACGAGGCGAAAGTTAAGCTGACTGATGTCTCAGTAGCACGAAACGTGATTGACACATATGAAATGCCCCTTTTTTTTGCATGTTTTGTATAAAAAACAGACATACATACGTAGTGTGAAAATGTTAATCTATAAACGCAGCTTTAATTTACAACCCACATATGGACATAGCGAGGAAACCTTGAACCCAGAATATCTAAACTAATGCAAAATTTATCAACAATTGCGAGTATAACTATTTGACTCAAACACGTTTGTTACGATGGCGTGCATAGTTTTTTTTACAGAACTTAAGTACCAAACGAGACTGAAGTTTAGAGTCACGGAGAGGCTTGAAGCGATCAGAAGTTTTTGGAGAAAAAACGTTGCTGGGAACAGTGTTTCGGTAAGTTGAGTTCTTTTCATCAGGGCAACAGAGTTGCCTTGACAAAGAAAAGTTCACTTGTGAGAGCGTTGGCTCCATCAACATTCTCTGTAATAATTTGTAGAAGCATTTAGTCCACCACACGTATTTGGGTGACACTATCAAAAGTAAAGACTCAGACATTTTGACACCATGGCTACAAGAATGTCATGAGCAGAAAGCAGCCCATAATTACTTAACATCTCTTGAACTACACGTCGAAAGTAGGATAGACTAAAACTAACTAGACGAACCAACTCGTATTGAAACCTTTAATAAATGCAGTTTTCCGACAGGAGCTTGGCTGCCATCTTCACCAATTCTTCAAGTGACTACACACTTCGATGAGCGCAATCAGACTTGCAGAAAGCTGCGCTTACCCATACGTAGTCATGCAAAATCAATACCTGCTCAAATAATGAGTCCAAATTCTTGTGCTTATCCATTGCCTTTAGGAAACACTGAAAAACCTTTGTGGAACTAGAAATTCTCGAGAAAGCACGTTCCAGAGCCGCGGAAAACATGTGTTTCCCGATGAAGCCTTCTGGCACGTATGCATGGTTGACTTGTTCGGCGTAGCTCACTGCGGCTTCCGTTCTCTACCTGCCACAACTTGTCTTTATCTTTCCCGTAGCTGACACGCCAACCGAGCGAGATAACTGAGCACGATACAACTTTTAATATCACTGAGTGACGGACAAGAAGGAGCGGAGGCAAGCACTACGAACGCAACGCAATCATTTCCAGCTCTTCACCTAATTTAAAGTTCACGGAATAAGGTGTAAGAAAAGACATGAACAAAAGATCAGTTTTTTACAGGGGTATTGAACTTTTTGTTTGTAAAATCTTGTGAAAGCTCCCAAAATAACAGAATATCCAAGGACTTAATAATGATGGGTGGGGTGAAGCGTCCATCAGTCCGCGCTTCTGTTCATCCTTTCATGCCTCCGTTCGTCTGTCCGTCCGTCCGTGCGTGCGTCCGTCTGTTCATCCATGCGTCCCTCCATCCGTGTACCTGTCTGAGTGTCCATCTGTCCGTCCGTGCGTGCATCCATCTGTGCATCCGCCCATCTATCCATCCGTCCATCCATCCGTCCATCTGTTTGTCTGTCTGACCGTCCGTGCATCCGTCAATCCCTCCGTCCATCTAGAGAACACTACAACTACCGCCCTCTCACATCTTTTCTTCATATATTCATCATATAGAAGTACCGTCATTCAGTGGACATTCTAAGAACTAAAAGAGAGATGGATACCTACTACTGCGACGACTACTACTACATACATTGCGGACGCACGACCCACAGCATAAGGAGCTCCGTCCCGAAAAAAAAAAAACGCCAGGCCTGCGCATTATTAATAAAAGTTTTGGGGTAGATAATAAAATAATAAAAATTTTGGGATCAATGGATGGATGGATGGATGGATGGATGGATGAATGAATGAATAGACGGATGGACGGACGGACGTCCGTCCGTCCATCCGTTCATTCATCCATCCTTCTGCTGTTATCTAAATACTTGCTTGACGATTTTCGAGTTCACTTCCTCCTTTCAATATCAACATTCTTCATGTACAAGTATAGTGGTAAACTTTCCTAGCCCACCACTCCTCAACCATTTTTCTCAACTGCTCCTTCAATTCTCTCTTGCTACTAGCTTCCTTGCATTCAAACAATGTACATCCTATGTCATCATGTGCCCCATAATATGGGGTATACCCGTGTGCTCCCTAAACAAGCCTACCTATGCCACGTCGTTTAATTTCTAATCTTGCTTGAACCTCTGATTTCATGCACAAGACCGCATTGCCGAATGTCAAACCCGGGACCATGACACCTTTCCTAATCCCTCTCACAACGACAAACTCATTGTAGTTCCACCGTGTCCTATTTTTCATTACAGCTGCATCCTGTTGCCCTTAGTCATTACGTATCTTTCGTGCCCCTTTGGTACTCAGGCCTGTTATTTATCTATACGCCCAAATGTTTGTGTTTACCCCCAATATTTTTAGCATCACATCCTGTACCTTATGCTCCCTGCCTTCGTTATCATAAAAATATTAATCATCATCATCATCATCATCATCATCATCATCATCATCATCATCATCATCAGCCTGACTACGTCCACTGCCGGACAAAGGCCTCTCCCATGTTCCGCCAGTTAACTCAGTTCTGTGCTTACTGTTGCCAATTTATACCCGCAAACTTCTTGAACTCATCTGTTCACCTAACCTTCTGTCTCCCCCTAACCCGCTTGCCTTCTCTAGGAATCCATTCAGTTACCCATAAAGGCAAGTGGTTATCCTGTCTACGCGCTACATGCCCAAACCATGTCCATTTTCGCTTCTTGATTTCAACTATTATATCCTTAACCCCCGTTTGTTCCCATATCCACTCTGCTGTCTTCTCGTCTCCTTAGTTTACACCTATCATTTTTCTTTCCATTGCTCGCTGCGTCGTCCCCATTTTAAGCTGAACCCTCTTTGTAAGTCTCCAGGTTTCTGCTCCGTAGCTATGTAATGGCAAGATACAGCTGGTATATACCTTCCTCTTGAGAGATAGTGGCAATCTACCTGTCGTAATTTGAGAGTGCTTGCCAAATATGCTCCACCCCATTCTTATCCTTCTAATTACTTCAATCTTGTGGTTCGGCTCCGTGGTTACTACCTGCGCTAAGTAGATATAATTTTTCACAACTTGAAGTGCCCTATTACCTATCTCGAAGTGCCGAGGTTGTTGTACTATACTTTCGTTTACTGCAGATTAATTTTAATCATTAAAATAATGATTGCCAATTTTTTATCTGCTGAACGTCATCTTTAACCTATCTCACTCATTACCAAAGATGTATATCGATCTCTGCAGTTATTCCTTGTTTTCGGGTAATACTACTGTATAATCTGCATACATCAATGCTGGTAGTGACTGTTCAATGTGTTTTTTATTGCTTGGCAAATAAGAGGCTGAAGCCGAGTCGACCCCCTTTAAATTAGGTTCTAGTTCCTGTATATACAGCATAAGTAACAAAGGTGACCAGGGATATCCCTGTCGAAGCCCGCGTTTTGCCTATATAGGTTCAGATACCTGTTCTTCCTATTTTATAACTACCTTGTTACCTTTGCAGATATTCTTTAGAAGATTAGTTATTCCATCTTCCACATCTAGTGTGTCCAGTATTCCCCACAAGTCTACTTAAATCACACTATCGTAAGCTCCCTTAACATCTAGAAATGCCAGCAACAGGGGCCTGTATTCTTTTCCTGCTACTTCAATACACTGCATGAATGAAAACAGATTGTCCTCCAACCTCCTTCGTCTAGGGAACCCATCTTGTAGTTCTCCCAACCTTATATCATTCCCCACACATATCCGTAGTCTTTACTTTACTATCTGCATCACGAGCCTGTAAACTACCGATGTCACTCTTATAGGATGGTAGTTGTTTACACCAGCTTTGTCCCCCTTTCTTTTATAGATCATGCTAATCCTGCTTAGTTTTCACTCATTATTGCCATTCATTATTGCTTTGCTCGCTACCTATTTTAAAGTTTGCTTAGAGTTTGGTCCTTGTTTTATTATTAGCATAATTGAGATTTCTTCAGGGCCTGATGATGAACTCTTTTTGCTGCCCTTTGCCACTCTCGTTGTCCCAGTGGGGCCACTGCGCAGATTGATTCGTTGTAATTTGGTACGGTGCATGCAGCGCTTTCTTGGTGTTTAAATTTTTCTGTCATTGTTTATATATGTTCCATTGCATCATCCCCTTCTGGTCTAAACACTTGAACTGTAGTTATAAATCAGTGTTCAATGCTTGTCTTGTTACTCAGAGAATAGACATGGTTTCAAAACATTGCAGCTACCTCTCTATCGTTCTTGTTTACTTCCGCCATCTACTGGTCTCCTATTCCTCCAATCTCTTCACTGATCACATCGGAAGCTTCCCTTCTGCAGCTCAAAACGTTTTCCCATTTTCTTTTGACATCGTCTTTCGGTTAATCCCTCTGTTAAACATGCCTCTGTTCCCCGGAGGCTTCCTGGCGTCTTACTATGTCTCTCCTAACTTCCTCATTCCCCCAGCTCTTAGGTCTGTGTCTCCTTTTCCCGGTTGATTCGACTCGTACCTTAACAAGATCCAACTTAAACAATCGAGTTATACTTGTGTACGTCCACTCTGTTTTAGTATTCTTGGTGATAATTTTCTCAATCTCTTTAGTTGCTGTTTATATTTGCCTTTCTGAATAAGTATACCGTGTGGTTTCTCGTAATGCCTCTTTTCCATTTTTATTTCTCTTTCGAAACTCAGCTTGATACGTTTGTGATCACTACCTAAGCTTCTCGACCCATATTCATCTATGTGCATCACACTTAGCCCGTCATACATGCTATGTGACATCATGGCGTAGTCTATTGTCGACTGCACCTTTCCCGCCTCCCATATTATCTGCCCTTCATATTTCTCAGTACTATTGCAAATGATTAAATCATGCCTTTCACACATATCCATTAGCATTCTGCCTCTTGCGGGTGTGGGAGCACAAACCTGAGTCCGGACATTTGAAAGTTCCTGCAAATTTCGTTAGTCGTGAAGAAGCAATCAAGCAGCTAGAGGTCTTCTCCAAATTAGGGGCCGAATGCCCATCACAATGGGACAGTGCTTGCGTGCGAATGGGCAGTCCCATTGCATTGGGGATGACAGGGCAGATATTCTTGCCCATCTGGGCAGAAAACCAGGTGACGTAACCATCGATTGCAGTGCTATTTAGAATTTTGGTAATAACATGGGCCACCTGCTCACAAACTGACCCCGTCAATAATGTTAGTGCAGCTGTTCGAAAGTCTTCGAAAATGCGCGTGCGCGTGGAAATAGCCACGACCAGTGCTATAACAGCCTGCTCAGCCCTGTATGGCGTCGTATCTCAAAGAGATGCTGCCGTGAGGAGTATACCATCAAGGTAACTGACTGCAAGCATGAAATTGGCTGTTCCAGGATACTGTGCTGCGTCAACAAACGCCACAAGTTCAGGGGCGGGGGCGGCAGCAGCGGAACTGAGGAATGACTGACTCCTAGCAAACCAGTGGCTTACATTGTAGAGTGGGTGAAGATTTCTAGCATTTTGTGATGCCGTAATCTGCTCCCTCAATTTAGCAGGTAGTTGTATATTTTGTCGGCTACCAAAGGGGGCTTGCAGCCTAGGAACAGGATGCACCTGCCAGTTTTGGAAGAGGAGAGTCTTGCAGCCTGAGCTCTTTTTTGCGCTTCTGCAATTCAGGGAAATGTGTTATGCATACTAAGAGCCTTAAGATTTTCCTCACTCGTGTTGTTTGGAAAACCTGGACGTTCTTAACGCACTTTTTAATTGTCCGAACGTAAACTATTTTGCTTACACCGCCATAAGAACAAAAGTTGGTGTCATTCAGTGTGCATGGTAAATGAACTTATATTGCATAAATGAAATGCACGTTCCGTGCTTTGTACAGTTGGTCTTCCTAGAATTGAACAAAACATGTTGTATTTTGCAGTCCTTATGATGGCTTCAAAGCTAGGAATGAATGACGAGGTATATTTTAGTCAAAACTATACTACGTTTGGGCCAAAACACTTCAAAACTACTTCGTGATGCTAAATTGTGTGTTCCGAGTGGAGTCAACAAACATTTGTAATTTTTTCACAACTCCATGCCAAATGGAGCCTTTCCGTATATAGTACCCGCCTGCTTACGTTTGTTAAAGTATTACTCTTTGCACTGAAGACAGAGGTGGAAATGAAAAGTTTGATATTAGGTTTTAAGGTAAGAGCGGCTGATTCGTGTCTCGAACTCGTAGTACTAGAAGTTCTCTTGATGAGGGGCTTTAATCATGTATAACAACACGTCACTATAGACTTTTTCGAAACTGAAGGCAATGAATTAAAAACATTCGCATGTAATCCGAATGTATATTATTCCCCAAAGTCTTGTATAAAGTAGAAAGGAACATGTGCAGAACGAAATGTCAAAAAGTATGTCTGAACGGCGTGTCGCAAATCTTAAAAAAAAAAAACGAAGGAGGTAGAACCAGGATTTAGATGTGTTCTTTTGGTTATTCGTATGGGAGAACAAACATGAACACAAAAAGGGCAGCAATACCATGGCAACAAATAGGAAGTTCAAAGCAGGTACAGGGGGAAAGAAAAGAAAACACGTGATACCGATATTCAGCCTAACCCCAGTTCGAACACGGTATTCGTGCAGGCACACGGATACGAAGGAAGGGCACACAAAGATGAGCATCACCATATGTAGCACTTCTTCGTCAACGTGCAAAAACCATTAGGAAAAAAAAACAAGGAAATAACAGGCTTCCACTGCTATTTCTGGAACGTGATCAGGGCCCTAGGGAAAGCGTGCGCAGTGTTCCGCACTTGTCCCACACATATATATCGAGGCTCTGAGGTGGAAAAAGTGTAAGAGGCACAAAAACAAGCGCAATACAGAGCCCAGTGCCTCGGAAGTATCACTTAGGTACAAGCTCGGAAGTGAATGGTCGTTTGAAGGAAGGCCTTTTCTATGTATAGTTTGTACAGTTTCATGTCCAAATGCACGCTGAGCCTTTTATTTGCACTGTACTACTTTTTTTGAGGTCGCGTCATAAGTTGCAGCGGGACACAATGCTCCCAGCTTCGGTCTTTTTATTTTCAATGCTTACCACCTCAATATTTCAGTGGGAAATTGGACTAATTTTATACAGAAAAACTGGGATCGACCTTCGTGAATTTCGAATGTCTTCACCGTCTTTGGAAGTGTAGCTTGTGAATACATAGCACGTGACATACTTACAACAATAGCTACGCAGACTGCACATCAAATTGGTAAACAAACAAAGCACACAAGTGAATTTGCAAGCTTAAAACATATATAAGCCAAAATTTGGCAGATTCTACGAAGAGTGGGAATCGATAATATAGAAAGTACGAATCAGGAAGGTTGGTATTTCACTTTAAAACGAACAAAACGTTAAAAGGAGGGCGTAAATTATGCCATACATGACTTCAGTGTCACGATTGTTATGTTCGCGCATGGCATTTTTGTTCGTATTCTAATCAAGTCACGCAATACCAAATTTGGTATATGTGAAGCTAGCGAAACGGCCGAGTGCGTGCTATGAGTGTAGCATGTAGTCATGTTTTACGTGACAGGCATGTCATGATTATCATATTGGGGCGTGTCATTTTCTGCGTCGTATATTCGCGTCACGTAATACCAAGTTTGGTATATGTGAAACTAGTGAAACGACCGCCAATGCATCACGAGTGTGGAAAGTAGTCATGTTTTTACATGACACGCATTTGATGACTATCACGTTTGCACCAGTCATATACCCTTATAATCCATTCACGTTGCGTAATACCAAGTTTGGTGTCTGCGAAGCTGGCGAAACGACCGTGAGCGCATCATGAGCGTGGCATGCAGTCATGGTTTTACATGACACGCGCGTCAATATTTTCACGTGAGGGCCTGTCAACCATGTTTTCTGCAGTCATGCCATACCATATCAGTTTTGTGAAATGTCATGTGAACTAACCCACTGCAGGAGCAGCTCCTGCAAGATTATGACTAGTAAGTCATGACATTCATGTCATGTCACTAGTCACTTATGCTCATCATACTGTATTTTATGCTATACAAATTTTGGTATAGATTCAATCATCGAAACGGCCAGGAGAGCTAAAAGTCGTAGGCGGATAGATAGATAGATAGATAGATAGATAGATAGATAGACAGATAGATAGATAGATAGATAGATAGATAGATAAATAGATAGATAGATAGATAGATAGATAGATAGATAGATAGATAGATAGATAGATAGATAGATAGATAGATAGATAGATAGATAGATAGATAGATAGATAGATAGATAGTGGTCAAATTCACCGAAGTTCACTAAGAAACGTATCGCATTTATTAACCAGGACTGTTCCGCATGATCTGGATCTGTAACACACTTTCACTTAACCTGCTAAGTCAGCTAGTTAGTGTGCATGTTGCTATCCACATCGTTAGGATTCATTACGAAAGGACATGCGAGCCTTGCATTTCAAGTAAATTAGGAGGTTTAACGCACTTATACTAAGTACTGTGAGAGAGGTGTAATGAATGCTAATCTGTTACGACTCTATCGGTGCCTTCTTCAGGTATACTTTCATTATTTGATTTACAAACGAGCCTTCTTTTTATTTGCATTAGTATTACTGAAAACTAAAGGTGAGTGAATTGAGTTCGTGATATTTTCTAACGCGTAGCGATCAGACCTGCCCGGCTCGTTCAGTAGTGTTTGCCTTGAAAGCTATAGGTGGATAATATATCGGCATAAAGGCCAGCACAGATTCGTCTGTTCACAGGACTCTATAAGCTAGACAGCGTTCTACCAAACCCCTGGTGGTCTCTCCCGTTGGCTGTCAAAGCGAAGAAAAATGCAAAAAAGACAGCATAACACAGGATTAATAGATTTTGTCTGCTCAATGTTGCAAAATAACTAAAACAGTAACTGCGAGAAGAAAGACTAAACAGAACGTGTGCACGCGAGCCGATGCTTGGGCTGTGTCCGCAACGCTTGACTGGTAGCAGTACACATTAAAAATCTGGATGCAGTTGCAACTATCGCGAAAGTCATAGGAAGTGCGTAGCAGCGACTTCCGGGCCCTTCAGCGACGCTCGTGCTTATGGGCAAGCGCACACTCGCATTCAAAACGTGCAGCATCCTAGGCTTACACGCCGGAAAAGAAAACTTTTTGTGCTTAGTTGGTGCCATCTCCCCTTTTCCTTTTCTTCCTACACACACTCACTTCGTTTCCCTACCCGCTTGCTTTGCAATAACGCACACGTACGGCAATGCCATGCATTACTCTCGCCCAACTCGTTTTCTTGCTCGTCAACCTCGCAACTCTCCTCCTTGCAATAGCTTAGATTTCACGTTCCCTGTACTACACAGAGCTGTGCTTCACGTTGCCCTCCTGCTTTCCATCATCCTCGACATAACATATGTCCTCCTCGCCATCAGCTCGTTTTTCGCCATCTCTTCTTTGTACTAAACATGCGAAGCTGTACGCTAACCTTTTCTTTTATCTTCTTTTTGCCATCCCACTCCTCACGCTCACTTTTTTTTCCCACACCATGCTGTGTTACGCTGTGTCATGCTATGCTATACAAGACTGAACTTAAAATTGTTTTGCATGCGTCAAGTCGAGCGACGACATGAGAGGACCGCAGACACCAGATGACAGGTGGCTTGAGATGACAGCTCCAGCCCCGAAGGTGCTGCCTAGTGACTAGCTTATGACATAACAAGCTTGCAACAAAGAAACTGCAATAGCTTATAACAAGCTTTAATGAAGAAGCTGCTACAACAAATCTCGCCACTGAGGCAAAAAGTACGTATCAGTAGGTATTAAAAAGTACAGCAAGAAGTATACAGCAGGGGAGGCAAAGCTATGGCAGCGAAAGCGCTCCAGTACATCAGTACATTTTAATGCAAAGATTAACCTTAAGACAATTGATATACGCTACTTATGCCTGCCCTGCACCCTGAGGAGAATACAATGCCTTTTACAATAGCACTTGTTTGAGTGTTCAACATTGATTGCCTATGAAACCGAGAGTAAATTTTTTCTCAGTAAGTCACGTGATGGGTTGGGGCCTTGCTGTTTTTTTCTCAAAACACGGAGAATGTAAGCTCGTTGCGGCATAACAGATTTCACATACTGTACCAGTGCAAACATTCATTGTTCCCTGCTTAGTTCAGGGCACTCACTCCCTCTATTCCAGCAGCGTCGTCAAGGATTAGGGTTATATGTAACATAATAGCTATATATAGTATAGTAAAGCGAGATGGCGCGAAAAGGAAGTCAAATCGATGAGGAGTGTTGTGAAAGTTGCTGTCAGCGCATTAACATCAATGGCCGCAGCAGCTCCACCACAAAAGGAGAACTCAAGTTCCCGCGTTCTGAGAATAAACAGCTTTCAGTTTGTTGCTTTCGAGCGTGCGGCTATGTTGCCACGTGAAGGGTGACACGAACAGAAGGGAGGTGAGGCGAGGGTAAAGAATTGTATACTCACGTATAGTTTTGCATAGCAGTATGTCGTATACTACAGCGTGGGTTGGAAGCAGTGATGGTAGGGAAGAGATGTGAGGTGGAGGCGGCCGGACATTGCAGCTTATAACATAGATTCTATAAGGCGTGCGATTCTATGTAGCATGCTCTCCTGCTGTTGGGTACACACCTGAAGGGAAGAAAATATATTAGTGTAAACGTGCCAAGGCTTTGTTAGGTAAAATTATCTGTCAACGTTAGAAAAAATTTGCTCCTAGCTGTTGTAAACCTTTAGTTTTTTTCACTACAGCAACTGTGTAAGTGTTAGCTTGTATCGTGTGTGACGTTGCTCTTTTGCTCCGTTCTTAGCCGCATCTTGGTACTGAAGAAACTAAAAATGCTCGAACTTGCAATGTTTAGCGCAACTTCCTTCTAAAACGACAGGTAGCCGTGTGGGTTTTCATTGCGAACAAAATAAAATAATTTTAGCAAGTCCGCCATTGAGGTTTAGAATTTTTTTAGGGGTGAAGTTCCTGAGGGCCTACCCTTGTCTGCCGTTGTGGTCATGGTATGGAATCGTTGCTATAGCCGGAGTGCATGTAGGACACCAAAAAAACAGTATTATAGGTTTAATATGAAAAACTCTGCGCAAAACTCTCAGCTATATAACATTGATCCCGGTATAGAATTAAATATTCCGTTAAAGGTTATCCGATCGGTAGAAACAGTCATTCATAGGCTTCGACTTGGCAGAGACTACACGAAGGCTTTTCTATATAGAATAAGGAAAGCTGGCAGTCCTACCTGCTTATGTGGAGAAATTCAAGAAGATGTGGAGCATATTTTTCTGTATTGTAATGAATCATGACGTACCTCGAAAGAACCGTTTACAAAAACTCGATTCTTTGAATGGATTCATCAATTTTAAGTGATGAAGTTTCGGTATCAGAAATGCGCATGATTATCTGTGCGTCTTTGGCAAGACACGCCGCAAGTTACACCAACAGCATGGGATCTCTTGAAGACCAGATGGTGTGTGATTGCGCAGGTGCAGGGAAAATGCGCATTGAATTCACGTCTAACATCACAAATGAATGAAACATTGAAGGCGTATTCAAATCGTTGCAGCGTGCAGGTAATCTAACCGACGCAATGCAAGAGTACATTGGGGCCAAAAAGGCTAAATACGACCTCTTGTTGAGGGCAAGGCCCGGAGCTTTTAAACGCGCAGAGGAACTGCACCTGCCTACGGATGAACTAGGTAACTTGACATACGCACAAGCGAGTATGGGTAAAAAACACCAGCCCAGTATTATCGGTGCAGCAAGGCACAGAACGTGTGGCAGCATCGTTACAGATATCAAATCAATCGAGGAGTTCTTTAGGGCGTATTTTGAAAGGCTCTGCTCTGCAGATCATCGCTCCAAAGACAGCAACCAGCATCAAAGAATCGCAGACTTTTGTGAAGGCTTGCCCACGCTGTGTCCTGAGGCGTCTGATATACTGTGCGGTGAGGTGACGAAGGATGAAGTTTGGCAAGCCTTGAGGAAAATGAACACTACCACGGCTGCAGGTCGAGGCGGAATACTGACGGGGTTTTATTGTAACTTTCTTCGACGTCCTGGGTGACGCACTTACTGACATGGTTAACGGTTTCATTGTTGATGGGCAAAAGCTGAGGTCTTTCAGTGAGGGCCGTGTAGTCTTGCTGCTGAAGGAGGGCATGGATCCTGACGATCCATGGTTATGGAGGCCGATTACCCTCCTTAACACGGACTACAATCTTGTAGCTACGATCCTTGGCTTGAGGCCAAAACCTTTTCTGCCCGATATAGTATCACTCGCGCAAACGTGTGCAGTTCCGGGTAAGTCAATTTTTCAAACACTTACTCTGATAAGAGATTTGTTCTACTATGCCAACACGAAAAACGTTACCGATGCTTTCGTGTCGTTGGATCAAGCTAAGGCCTTCGACAGGGTCAAACATGACTGCCTATACTGTGTACTTAAAATGTTTGGTTTGCCTGAGCAGTACGTCCGCTGTATAAAGCTTCTATACGCCAACATGACCAGCCAATTCCTTATCAACGGCGTGGTGACAACAAGCTTTCCAGTAACAAGAATGTTCGCCAGGGATGCCCAATTGCACCGGTGCTCTTTGTTCTTTCCATGGATCCTCTCCTTAGGAAAGTGGCAAAGTGCCCTAATATTCAGGGATTTCCAATGACAAGTCTGGGGTCAATTAGCATCACCGCTTATGCGGATGACACCTCAGTGTTCGTGCGAAACCAAGCCAGTTACTGCGCTTTCTTGGAGCTGTTCGAAGAGTATGCCAGTTTATCGGGTGCTTTCCTGAATGCGGAGAAAAGCAAAGCCCTTCGTTTCGGTGGCTTCCACGGCTCTTTGCCGGGTGGTATTCAATACGTGGATGCCGTAAAAGTCCTCGAGGTATACTTTCAAGACGAAGAGGTGGCCAAAAGAAATTAGGAGGACGCCGTACATAGAGCCACGCAGGTCTTCGTGTATGCCACTGACTTCAATTTGTCACTTGACGCAAAGTGACGGTAGTGAAAACCAAAGCATGCGCATATGCTTTTTATATCGGGCACATTGCTGTCATACCACAACTTTTTGCGAGCCGTCTTGCATCATTGATTGGAGTCCTTCCTATGGGACGGGAAGACACCGAAAGTTCAACAAAAGTTCCTGAAGCTCCAAAAAAGTTGTAGATGACTCAGTCTGCCAGATGTTGTGATATTCACAAAGGCACTTGCAGCTAAAACAGTTCACAAATTGTTTCAGGACAATGACTATCCTGGCCGTAGCTTATTGCTATATTGAATCAGAACTCTTGGAGCCGCATTCACGTCGGAAAGGTACCGGGGACCTCAAGCAGAACACCCACATGTCTTCTATAAAGCAGCAGAGGGCCTCAAGCGTTTGGTTGATGGCGACGCCGCTGAAGAATACTTTGCAAAGCTCGCACCCGCACGCATTAGCAAAACGTTAATCATTTGCTCGATTACTGACGAGCAAAAACAGAGACGGAGGCCCAGCAAGTAGAAGAAATGGCGGATCAACCACGTACCGTAAATAGTTAGAGAATTTGATTGGCTGCGGCGATGGGATGCGTTGCCCACTCGTCAGAGACTGTCAAAGTGGGGCGTCGTTCCCAATGATCACTGCCCCAACTGCGAGATTGATTGATTGATATGTGGGGTTTAACGTCCCGAAAACCACCATATGATTATGAGAGACGCCGTAGTGGAGGGCTCCGGAAATTTCGACCACCTGGGGTTTTTAACGTGCACCCAAGTCTGAGCACACGGGCCTACAACATTTCCGCCTCCATCGGAAATGCAGCCGCAGCAGCCGGGATTTGATCCCGCGACCTGCAGGTCAGCAGCCGAGTACCTTAGCCACTAGACCACCGTGGCGGGGTGCCCCAACTGCGGGGGGGGGGGGGGGGGGGGGGGGGAAACGACCCACCACACGATGTTTGAATGCGTAGTGTATAGGCGTGTGGCACGTCGTGCGTCGTCAATTCGGAGTGTCAGTTCCTTCGGGCCAACAGCGCAGAAGGGGCTTATTTGAACAACTCGTACTGTACGTCACAATGTTCGTCTTGTGGCGTCGCCGCTGTATGGCCGAAGCACGACGATGACCCCAACGAGCTGCATACCCAGCGTTAGAGAAGATTAGAATGATCATGGTTCGGTACCATAACGAACTCAGGGTGAAGAAGCCTTCATTAGAAGGTGGCATACACGTTTTTTTTTTTTTGGAGTTCGGAATGGGAATATTGAATTTCCTGTACTGTCCGTTTTAACTCGGGGAAAAAAGGGCTTCTCGTTGCACGTAATATGTGAATCTGTTCCAATTTACTGCTTTTTTGTTTCTGTTCTCTTTGTTTTCTTGAAGGATTCGCAATCTGTGAGAATTTTGAAGTGCTGTGTGTTACATCCTGTCTGTGTTCTCTCGTTTGTACACACCAGTGAAGTGATTTTGTTACACCATACAGTTGTACTCACCGTTTTGGGACGTTAAACCTCACATATCAATAAATCAATCAACATTTGTACTCACCTGAAATGTTGTTACCAGTTTGCAATCAACTTCCCTGTCTCTTTTTGAACAAGCGACCTCCTTCAATCGCGACAATCTTGGGTACATGGCCAAAAAGAAAGCTACAAGCCACTGCAGTGCGTGCAGTCGTTCACTTTCTGGAGGAATCAGAAATAGCTTCATACTACTAAACAAAAAATATGTACTTAGTCATGGTTAACATGTATGTTTCTATACAATATTTTCGTGCTTCACTACGATTTTTTCGGGAAGACCTTTCTGAAAACAGTTCATTACCTAAGCGAAAAGATCACTTTAGACAATTATTTTATTTTCATGTTTTATGTGAACACTTAAATTGGCGTGATTTCTTGTATTTTTACAAACTCTGTGTGGCGTGGACACATTTCTATGTAGTGCGGACACAATTCAGTGTGTTGTGGACACTCAGTATTGAAAAACGTGGATTCATTGTGTTGTGAGAAACGTGGACTCATTGTGTTGTGAGAAACGTGGACTCATTGTGTAAGCGTTGTATGCGCGGCACCGGATTAGCCGGTGCCACGCATTGGCACCAACCTCTCCTTTTATGCATTTTATTTTTAAAAAAGACAGCCAAATTGTACGGTGTTAGAGCTACTGTTAGTGCTGTTTGCGGAAAAAATAACCTATCCAGAGCCGTAATAATGAGTTTATTTCTACTAAATTGTACCTAGATGTTGAGGAGTCCTAATAAAATCTGTGTCACAAAGTCACTACATGTCTCAACAAATTACCCATATTAAAATGGCATCTTGTCACTAGTAAAATTACGTTTTCTTAGAATCACTTGCCAGGCACATACTCCATACCAGCAATTTTTAAAATTCTCCTTGTATTACTCAGGATGACTGGAAGGGGCGAAATGAATTTATATTTCTATGTACACTTTATGTCACTCAATACGATTTATGGGAGGCAACGCACGGGTGAGGTAGGGTCACTTACTGGTACGATACCAAGAGCTTCACCCACTAGTCATGATTCACTTCGTAAAGATGCGTGTATTTTTTCCCCGATAACATACAAGAATTGCTATCCTTTCGGCCGAAACGTACAGTAACAAAAAATGAAGGCCTGAACTTGCATGACCGCACGAAGCACGGAAAAAGAAGCTGACCGAAAAAAGAAAGAGGAAGTGATTGAAGCTTTGAGAACGTGGAGGCAGTGAAATCGATCAAAATCCGTGGCATTTTTGGTATTGCCTGCCAGGCACAGCCAGGGACCACCGAGAAAACTGGAGTGACCGGATATTGCGTGGGGCTGCTGCGCTTCACCGTAGCTGTCGCTTTGCTACTAGAGCCACTTGGCGGTAAAATTTGAAGAATGAAGCAGGTCGTTCATTTTCTTAAGGCTGGGTAAGACCATCACCGCTTCTATGAAAAGAAAAAAAAAACCTTTTTGCGGCTGTGAGAAAGCACCAAGGGCATTTACGGGGGCTCTGGGAGAGAGGTCTCCTTAAATAAACAAGGGGAGCACGCAAGTGTGGCATCGAACGTTAAGTGTTTTGATAGGCACCGACAGTACTGACGTTGTAGGCTCGATGTAAGTGTAGTTTATATTGGATGTCAGCACTACACTTCCCATTGACGAACTTCATTACCATTGCCAAATTGTGGCAAGTGCGGACAGCTTTCGTAAGGCGTTTTCTGTACGAAATCTCACAGTGGTTCATCCCTACATTGGCCAAAAGTCTTGTGAACGAAAAAAGTACCTATATGGTTAGTAGTATCATAGACGTGGTCTTAATGCACTAGTGGCGCGGGCTTGCAGTTATGTGCAAAAAAAAGTATTGCAAGAACGACTACTGCACGATCTTCTGTACAGCTTACACAAGTACGCATAGTTTAATATCTACGCTGGAATGGCTTGGTGATGAAGTTTGACAATTTGCTATGCGTATTTCTCAAGTAAATAACGTTGCACTTTGATAGATACGCTGTGTGAGCCTTTTGAATTGCCTCTGGTGTCCATGAGATCTGTGCGGTAACACGCCTGGAGGGCGAAGGCGACGAGTTTTCTCGAGCTGCCTTCACGAAATATTTACGCGTGCAACATTTTCCGTAGTGTCCGAAATAATCCGATTCGGTTTCGCTGCTGCAGTCCCGTTACGTAACTAACACATGTGCTCCTCTGAGTACTTATGACTGCTTCGTCCCGAAGAATTGATACCGTGAAAGTTTATGCACGTTGAGCACCACCGAATAACTTATTCGAGCTTGACAGCCTGCCTGTAGACATACGCCCGTACATGTGTGACCAGAGAATGCTTGCAGCCCATCTTCTTCTAGTAGAACATGCGGCTTCCCATTCGTTCTATTGTATTCGTTCTCTGAGACGCCCGTACGAGCAGCGTGTTTTTGAGTTTACTAGGATCAGCTACTTTTAATTATTTCACGAAGACCACAATGATTCATTTTTATATTCAAAACAAACGCGAAAACGCAAGAACAAATGAAGCCACGAGTGTGCTCGAAGCCCCAAGCTGAAATATAAAGCAAATGTGTGTACTATTCACCATTTTCATGATGGCTGAACGATCGGCGCGCCAGTTTCCTCTAGCTATTTTGGAACACTTCACGTTCAAGTTCACGTTGTTCTGTGTGGAGATGACCACATAGGCTTGTTTACACCGGTGACTGAGAGAGTCCTAACGCATTGGAAGACAGACCAAATAGCCACTCACGGCCACACGTATCACATCGGCGAGTGTGAAGTGTCATCCTCCCACAAAGAACTTCGACATCCGGTGTCTTATGTGCCTGTTTTTGCAGCGAAAAGAAAAACAAGACACCTATAACAGTGGATCTGGTATACGCTATAGAGAGGAAGGCTGAATGCGTATACTGAGCGCATATCGTACAGATTTTCAGCGGCTAACGGCGAAACGGCAAACTCTTTTGTCTTTCGTATACTGTTACGGAAGCTGCCCTTGTTATACAGGGTACTTACGATACCATGCAGTGTGAAAACGACGGAGACATGTTAAAAAAAAGACGCATGGTAGCCCTTGTCCTATGTCCTCTTTGCTCCATGTATCTACGTAGTTTGCGGATTGGTATTTCAAGTAAGCATAACTTACAGGTCGCCAGCCTTTGTACCTTATTCAGGGTGTACTGGGTACAGTGAACAGGATGATGGAAACGTCTTTTGATTTCTTGAACATTCGCTTAAGACAAATCAAAAGCGAAATTCATCTTCTTGAGCTTCTCAGTTGACTTGCTGAACCTTGAGGAAGTTTTCTTTTCTGTTTGACTACTGCAGTAAAGAAGAAACATAGAAGCGGTAACAAACTGTAGTTGGTGCTTGTATAAGTGGCTGGATGGAGAGGCAAAGCAGTATGCTCAACGGCGTTGAGGTCACCTGTACCCACAACCTGATGGGTGATTCATTTCCTCCGTGCTATACAAGATTATATACACAACGAAAGAACCAAGAAAACTTTTACAAAAAGCAGTGCTGTTTCTTACTCTCGACGACGACCAACTGTGAGAAAGCGATAGAGCAGCTGCGCAACACGCCAACAGTGACGGAGCAGTCTTTTACCACCTCCGTTGTTTACGCTCAACTTTGCTCGAGGGAGTGGGGCGTTCTGTTTTCCTATCGACTCGCACCCAACCAGCAGGGGGCGCTATCACCACGCATCGCGATGTGCCAGGGACGACTTTATACCCGACGTTCACCGCGGACCGTACGCCTTGTCCAAACAAGGCCCGGCGGTGAGCTTTGTCCAAGACGGATATCGCGTCACGTGCCCGCCATAAATCTTCCACCTGCCTCCGCCATCCGCAGTTGTCGTATGCCTTCCAGCTTAGGGGGAGCATATAATAACGATGCTTTATCGACTCACGTGCAGGTTTTTTCTACTTCCGTGCATAGACTTGCTTTTGCCTTTCGTCCTTGCGTCTCTTGCCCATCACTCCATTTCGCCACTGCGTTCATTGAAAACATGGTATTCCGGATCCCAATGGCCTCCTCGGAAATGCATTTTTGTTTGCTTCGTGTTTCGTGTTCGTGTTTCTTACAGCAGAGAATGTACTGTAGAAATCATGCATGTACCACATACAGTAAAACTTCGGCGATAGAAATGTCGTGGGTTATTCAGAACCTTCTTTGCTGTTCGAAATTTGTATCACCTAAAAAATACTTCTTCCGCTAAAGGGAACCATGTGTAAATGCGAAGCAGTGGGCGCTAGCGCTCACAGTGGCGGCGGCGTTGACGCTGACACTCATTGCAGCGTTGCGCAGGAGAAAAATCTCGAGAGGCGCAAAGCATGCAATGATGGACCAGTTTAAACTACTGGAACATGCGAAACGCTGCTAATGATCAGTGATAGAGATAACACTCAGACTTGACACGGACCATGAGTCCGCTTCAGTTAATTAACGTGCACGATGCGATTTTTTTTTGTGCAATAACGCACATGAGAATTCTCCCACTGGCGCCACCTTGGAAGTCAAGATTCAGTGCGTATATTACGGAGTGGCCAGTGAACGCTTGTGCAGTGCCAGCAGTCAGTTTTAGGGGCGAAGCTCCTTATAGCGGCACCCGTTCGTCCCTCGTAGCCATTGTAGTATGTAACAAGTATAACATTTTGACCTTCAAGGTGGTGCCGGTGAAAGATTTAATCTGTGCGTTGTTGAACAATAAGAAATAGAGCTCCATGTACATGTGAATAGCTGCTAATGGGAAATGAGAGACAGGAGCATTCAACTTTTAGTTAAGGCGCACGCTGCGATTCCCATTAGCAGCCATTGGCATGTACATTGAGCATTATCTGACAAGAAAGGGTTGCTACGTTATACTCGCTGGGTGTAACCTCCTTAGTTTTAGAAAGGTTTAGCGAGCGTTGAGCCGCAGTTTCATGAATACAGTGAACTAGTATATACCATGAATGAACTCGAGGTGGTTAAAGGTGGGAAGTAGATACGAAGTGCAAGCCGTAAGAAAGTAAAAGCCGAATACTCCAGTCTCTCTTTTCCCATTAGAAGCCATTGGCGTGTACGTTGAGCACTATCCGACAGGAAAAGGTTGCTATGTTATACTCGCTGGGCGTAACCTCTTTGGTTTTAGAAAGGTTCAGCGAGCGTTGGGCCGCAGTGCCATGAATACAGTGAACTAGTATATACCATGAACTCGAGGTGATTAAAGGTGGGAAGTAGACCCGAAGCGCAAGCCGCAAAAAAGTGTGCGTGTGCCACCTCTCGTTTAGTCCTTGGAATGTCCGCTGGATGGCGGTGCTTTTATATGCGGAATGTATGATGAAAAGTTGCGAGATGGTGGTACTTGAAGTGTTGAATAGATAAACAAACGGCCACCCAGACAGATGCATGGATGGACGCATGAACGCAAGAAGGGGCGAATGCATGGACGAACGCAGGAACAGACGCACGAACAGACGCACGAACAGACGCACGCACGGACGGGCGGATGGATGCATGGATGGTCACACAGACGGACGCATGGACGGACGGAAGCAAGAACGAATGGACGGATGAATGCTTCGCCCCACTCTCCATCATTCACTCCGTGGATATGCTGCCAAGTTTATTTTAATGCGAAGCATTTCTTAGCAAACTGGCGACATTGAGCGTAACTATCTATCTATCTATCTATCTATCTATCTATCTATCTATCTATCTATCTATCTATCTATCTATCTATCTATCTATCTATCTATCTATCTATCTATCTATCTATCTATCTATCTATCTATCTATCTATCTATCTATCTATCTATCTATCTATCTATCTATCTATCTATCTATCTATCTACGACTTCTAGATCTCCTGGCCGTTTCGATAATGGTATCAATACGAAACTTTGTATGACATAACATGATTGTATCAAGAACATATTTGAATAGTCATAACATGAAAATCATGACATGTATGTCATGAATATTATCATTTACACTTGATGGTCCTGCAGCTCTTCCGGTGGTTTCGTTCAGATGGCATGTTGCAAAACTGGTATGTTATGGTATGATTGCATGAGGAACAGAAGCGACAAACCCTAACAGGAAAATCATGACATGCGTGTCATGTAACAACATGACTACAAGTCACGCTCATGATCCACTCTCGGCCGTTTCGCTAGCTTTACTTGGTATTCCGGTACGTGAATAGATGATGAAGGTATGCGACTGGTGCGAACAAGATAAACATTAGATCCGTGTCATGTAACAACATCACTAAATGCTACGCTTATGACCAGCTCCCGGTGGATTTGCTAGCTCCACATGTACGAAACTCGGTATTACGCAATGCGAACGGACGACATTGGTAAATGACACATCCAAGCATGATAATTACGCCCCGCCGCGGTGGTCTAGTGGCTAAGGTACTCGGCTGCTGACCCGCAGGTCGCGGGTTCGATTCCCGGCTGCGGCGGCTGTATTTCCGATGGAGGCGGAAATGTTGTAGGCCCGTGTACTCAGATTTGGGTGCACGTTAAAGAACCCCAGGTGGTAAAAAATTCCTGAGTCCTCCACTACGGCGTCTCTCATAATCAAATGGTGATTTTGGGACGTTAAACCCCACAAATCAAGCATGATAATTACGACATGCATGTCATGTAACAACATGACTACATGTCACACTCATTATGCGCTTGCGGCCATTTTGCTAGCTTCACATACGCCAAATTTGATATTACGTGACGTCAGTGGATGACGAAGGTATGGGACTGGTGAAAACATGATTATCATGAGATGCATGTCATGTGATTACATGACTACAAGCCACAGTCAAGGTGCCAATACATAACGACGTGACGCGGTGCGCATGCTCCCCGGCGTTCATTTCTTCGCGTCACGCCGGCATTGCCACGCCAGGCGCTGGTCCTGCCATATAGTCGCAGGCGCAGCGCTGCGCTGCGTTGCTTTGGCGCGTGCGCGTTTCACTGCGTCCGGCGTCACTCCGTCACGAAGAGAGGTAGACGAAGTGTTGTCTGGGTAACGCGCCTGGCTTCAGATTATAGAGCGCTCGTGTTTTGCTAACGTGTTGTGCCAGCGTGCGCGCGAGTCAACGCTACATTGGAGTATATTGGGCCCTTCATGATGTGCTCGTGCCCACATTGTAAGCTCCACATATAGCAAGTTTGGTGTTACGTGATGTCAATGGATGACAAAATACATGACTGGTGCAAACATGATAATCCTCACACGCGTGTCATGTAAGAATATGCCAACATACCAAGCTCATAGCGTGCTCGCGGCCGTTTCGCTAGTTCCACATATACTAAATTTGGTATCACGGGACGTCAGTAGATGACGAAGGTCAACGGCACATCCAAGTGTTATAATCATGACACGGAATTCATGTACGACATCATTTACGTTCATCTCGTAAGGTTGTGCTGATTTTAAAGTGACATATATTAACATTTCTCATTCGTGCTTCGCATATCATCGATTCCCTCAGTACGTGGGAAGTGCCAATTTTTCCAATAAAAAAAAAAAAAAAACACGCTAGCAGCTCCTGCCTGCATCGGCATTGCGAGGTAGAAGAGGGAGAACGTGGTAGAAGAGAGAGGGGGGAGGGAATGTGAGTACGTATTGCAGCGTAAACGCCGCTGGGAGAGGAATGTCAAGAGGTGAGAGAGGGGGAGTGAGGGCAGGCAGCACTGCCTGCGTTGGCGTTAGGGGAGAAAGATGAGGAAAAACCCAGGAGAAATAGATAAAGGGTCGCGCATACGCAATGGGGGTTCAAACACCACTAATATGGAGTGTACCAGAACTGTCGAGTGGCGTGACCATGCCCTGCTGCCTGATGCCTTCTGCGTTGCGCGCGGTGCGGTGGAACTGTAGTCGATTAGTGCTTTTGAAAACACAATGCTCGGCGCGCAAAAACTGCGGTGCGCTTCGGCTGCCCCGGCGCGCTATATTGAATTCGGCTTTCTTTGTGCCTGCACGTCTAGCATATGCTGTCGTTACCATTGAGGAATAATTACACGCCAAAGTACTGAATTTTAGCTCGAAAGCTCTTGCAAGTGATCAAAAAGTATTTATTTTTATGTGATTAAACGAATAAATAGGGTAATATCGATATGAAAACAATGAGTAAAAAATACCTGATGAGCACAGTGAGGCTTTAGCCACGTATTTATTACACACGTTACCTGAAGTTAGATATGCTTCAAAAATTTTTGTATGCCAACACCACCAGAAGTGCGTGGTCAATACCGCTGATAACACAATATTTAAAAAAAGTACTTGGCTTCGGAGATTCTAACAATCATAATTATTGGGAGCTAGAACACCCTGTCATAAGCGTACCAAACCAGAAGGCCGTAAGTACAGATGTGAGAGGGACGAGATCTGGACCCTCTTCAGCCGGACACTTTTCTTGCTTGTCGAAAGCTGTTCTTCGTCCCCCCCCCCCCCCCCAAAAAAAAAACTCCTCTGTGCCGAACGTTTACCCTTGGCTAAGATGAGTATATTGTGTGTCTTGGCGAATAGGCAATGTAAACTTGACATTTTCGACAGTATGAGGTCTCGAAAATTTTAAGCTGTACGTATTCAGACGAGACATGCACGGCGTACATGACTGCGCACGAATAGCGGCCATTCTAGGGAGAATTTCATGGACATTGCTAAGGATCGGGGCAGTGACGTGTGACTTAACTGCATGTACTTGTGCCTATTATATGTACACCTGCCTAGACTTTGGACACCTATAAAACAACTATATTTAAAATGCAAAACATCGTAATAAGCAAGTTTGCCGGCTTCAATGTCACTGCGCCAATAAAATATTTATTTATTTAGTACATACTGCGAACCATAAATGGTCCAAGCAGGAAGGGCACATCACATAAAAAACAGGAATAGCATGCACCATACATAATGCAATTCACTCTACTTAATTCACAATAAATGGGGATCACATAATTTGTTCCAATCAGACACTGTCAGTGGAAAGAAAGAATACATAAAGACATCAGTTCTCGCGAAATATGGGGTAAGCAAATTGGGATGGTGATGTCGGGTCTGCCTAGTTAATAGGAAAGATAGATATGGTGATGGATCAATGGCGAGTTTGTTAAGTAGCAAGAAAACGAAATCAAGCCGTTGTTTGAGTCTGCGCAAAGCAAGTGGCTGAATGCCATTTGCAGTCATTAGCGCAGAGGGTGAATCAGGTGGTAAGTATCTTTTGTATATGAAACGAACTGCTTTCCTTTGAACCTGCTCAATTTTATCAATAATAAACTTAGTGTAAGGATCCCATACTGTGCTGGCGTATTCTTATTTAGGCCTTACAAAATAAAAATAACTAAGAAGCTTTACATTTGGAGGGCAGTTAAGCAGTTTATGTCTTTAAAAGCCGAGTTTTCGGAGGGCAGCTGAATATACGTTGTCTCTGTGGACGTTAAAAGAGGAATTGTTAGTTATGGTCAAGCCCAAATATTTATAGATAATGACGTCTCTCAGGGTTGACGGCCCTAGTTGGTAAATATAGTCTAGTGGTTTTTTTTACGTGTCAGACGCATACAGACACTTTTGACTATGTTGAGGGTCATTTCCCATTCATTACACCACTGATCTTTATTGGAAAGATTTGTGTTAAGTTCGTTTTGATCATGAACAGAGTAAATATCACGAAACAGAACACAATCATCGGCAAATAATCTAATTTGTACTGTAGGTGTTATGGCATTGACAACATCGTTGATATAAATGAAAAAAAGCCCTAGTACACTTCCCTGGGGCACACCTTATGAGACATGAAGAGATGGTGAACGGTGGTCAATAATGGCAACAAACTGTGACCGGTTAGTGAGATATTCGGCAATCCAGTTTACGAGTGTAGCGGCGAGAGAAGAGAGACGTGAGATGACGTCGAAGGCGGCAGACGGGGCCGTGCTGATGTCGCCACTTTATTTCGCCTGAAGAGGAGCCACGTCGACTACCAGCGTCCGCCACGACAGGCGTGTCAGCTCGTTCTCATTCTCGCGCAGCTCGAGCTCGCGCCAGCTGCGCGAGAGACGCGGCGCGGTGATGGAAAAAATGACGATGGTGATGATGGCGCTACAGGGCTCCCCCCCTAGCGCTTTGCGCGATTTGAAGGCATGTGAAAAAAAAAAGAGAGTGACAAATGCTATGTACATGAGCGGCAATCCATAAAGTGTTCTTTGGCCAGTCCAGGTTGTCAACGTTTATGGGCCATCAGGAGGCAGCGGTCTCTGGCGGGCGACACTGGGAGTTGCGCAGAGGACGCCGGAGGAAGTGCCGGGTCGCTGTGGTAGCCGACAAGCGGGTCTCACGGTGACCTGGTAGGACAGGCCGAGAGTGGACCGTGTGTCGCGAGGTCATGACAGGATGGTGGGTGACAATGTTGGCGCTGGGTGCAGAGGACACTATACTGCCGCCTGTAGAGATTAGAGGTCCCGACAGGGCCCCATGATGGT
This sequence comes from Rhipicephalus microplus, assembly GCF_013339725.1. Taxonomy (NCBI): domain Eukaryota; kingdom Metazoa; phylum Arthropoda; class Arachnida; order Ixodida; family Ixodidae; genus Rhipicephalus; species Rhipicephalus microplus. The sequence goes on along the minus strand of NW_023610910.1, from coordinate 87,998 downwards.
AGTGGTGGTGGTGGTGATGGGTGGCATGCGCCAGTATCTGCGGCTGGGTGAACGTCGGTATCTGCACCAGGGATTGGTGCTGGTCTGTCTGGAATGCACCCAGTGTGGGCTGGGCCAGCGTGGTCTGCGTGGGCAGCATGGCCTGCAGCTGTTGGAGCGTCAGTGGCTGTCCCGGGACTATGGCAAACGAGGGGGGCGACATCATGCGTGGCGGTGCCAGAAAGATGTTGGGCCTTGGCCCCAGGTTCTGTGGAATGACAAGCGTCGGGGTGCCAGGCGGTCCTGGATGTCCCCCATGGGGCCTGAGCCCCGTCTGAGGTCCCAGGGTCAGGCCCGTGGCATGGGGTGGCCGCAGGGCCAGCTGGACCCCCTGTATCTGTCCCAGAGAGCTCTGGGTCTGCCCCAGTGTGCCTTGTATCAGAATCGGGCTGTGGTCCAGGCCCGGAATGTACTGGTTCAGCAGGAAAGTGTCGTGCGCAGGTCCAGCCGGAAACATACCCGGCTGCGCTGTCGCGGGGTTCCCGATGAGCAGCGGACTCCCCGTGTTGAGCCCCATCGCGGCTCCGCGCTGCACCGTGGTCGCAGGCTGCGGCGCCGGTACAGGCGCGGGCCGCGGTGTGGCCTTGTGCTGGGCTGCCCGGGGAGACTGGGACCGGGTGGTCGCCGCTGCCGAAGGCGTCGTCATGTTCGCGCTGCCGCTCGACAGCTTGGGCAGGATCTGTGGCTGTTTCCGTTGGATGAGCCGGGGGGCACCAGAGGTGCGAAGACTGGGGCTGGCCGAAACCACCTGTGCGACGCCGGGTCTCGACGCAGGTGCCTGCTGCGGCGCCACGGGCAGAGGGGCGACGGTGGCAGTTGATTTGGTGGTTGCCGGTGTCGACGCCGACGATGAGGGCAGGCTCTGGCTCCGCGAAGACACGGCGCTGGGGCCCGTCATAGACCACGAAACAGAGACAGGGACAGGGGCGGGGAGCGGGGACGCCGAGGGTGGTCGGCTGCTGGCCGGGAGGTGCGAGTGGAATGTGGCGAGGCACCCGGCAGGCCATTGCTGGCACCAGTGGCAGGTGGCGGAGCGGCAGGGGGCACCGTCGAGGAGCTGACCAGCAGCTGCGGCGAGGAGGAGGAGGCCGAGACGTCTGAGCTGGTGGTCGCGGAAACGGCGAGGGCCACGGTGTCACGTGCCGTCGCTTGCTCTGCGTGCGCTTGCGTGCGTACCTTGCTCTGCGAGGCCGGGGAAACCTGCCTGGTGCGGGTAAACGGAAGCGGACGGTATGTGTTGCCGCTGCGGGCGAGCACTGCAGTGCAGAGGGCATCGTAAGGCTGCGGGCTGGTGCTTGAAGTGGCAGCGAGATGGCGCAACTCTACCGGAAGGCCGTCGAGAAGAATGGCGTGCATCTGCAGCTGGTCCGTGACGCCATTCAGCGCCAGAACGGCATCGAGCTGCATGAGCTTTAGGGTAGGTCGATTGGAACGGTGGCACTGGCGGGCAGAGTTGCGGGAACATGGCAGCGGGACGTTCGGCGAAGGGCGTGTTCTCCGGGTCACCAATGTAGCGGCGAGAGAACGAGCTGACACGCCTGTCGTGGCGGACGCTGGTAGTCGACGTGGCTCCTCTTCAGGCGAAATAAAGTGGCGACATCAGCACGGCCCCTTCTGCCGCCTTCGACGTCATCTCACGTCTCTCTTCTCTCGCCGCTACACGAGAATGTCTGGAAGGCCAATCCGCTTAGGTTTTTGAATCAGTTTATCGTGAGGTACTCTGTCAAACGCTTTACTGAAATCTAAGAAATTATGTCAGTTTGCTTATTGTTATCAAGATTTAGTGCAAATGAGTGGATTATTGTAACCAATTCCGTTACTGTTTAATATCCCTTTCTAAACCCGTGTTGAAATTGTGTCAAAATAGAATGTTGGTCCAAAAAATTTACTATTTGGGTGGCAATAACATGTTCAATTAATTTACAGCAGGATGACGTTAGAGATATAGGACGATAATCTTGAGGAGAAAGACGGTCTCCTTTTTTGAATACGGGAATAAAGCGAGCGGCCTTCCAGCCACCTGGTAGCTTTGATGACAACAATGAAACACAAAACATTTTATACAGGAATTTCGCGACATGTTCAGCATACCTTTATAGAAACATATTTGGCAGATCATCCGGTCCACACGATGGTTTGTACTTAAGGTTTAAAAGCACCGCAAATAAGCCAGAGTAAGACACAAAAGATGCTTCAGATGGATCGAAACCTTTACCGCTTGATACGTATTTACTAGAACCAGAAAACACACTTTTAAAATACGTGTTAAAATGCTCAGCCACAGCTTTCTGGTCAGTAACAATCACACCCTCAATTGCTATTTCGGTCACGGGTTTCTTTTTGTCGGCAATATAATTACAGAATATACTTGAGTCATTTTTTTATGAAATTGGGCAGCAGTGTCATAAAGCAGCGATCTTAAGAGGAGCGTACGGCCCGTGCAAGGCTGATTGATTGATATGTGGGGTTTAACGTCCCAAAACCACCATATGATTATGAGAGACGCCGTAGTGGAGGGCTCCGGAAATTTCGACCACATGGGGTTCTTTAACGTGCACCCAAATCTGAGCACACGGGCTTACAACATTTCCGCCTCCATCGGAAATGCAGCCGCCGCAGCCTGGATTCGAAGCCGCGACCTGCGGGTCAGCAGCCGAGTACCTTAGCCACTAGACCACCACGGCGGGGCCCGTGCAAGGCTGACCTTGAGGGTTGAGAGAGCACAAGTCTGTGCTTGCTTTTTCCGTAATCGCTTTACTTTTTTCGCTTTAAATAAACGATATCGCGCGTAATCCAAAAAGTTTGTTTGTGAACATTCTTACGTTTATTCGGAATAAAGTTATCAAATACAGCAAAACACGATTCCATGTAGTCTATCACAGATACGACATCTGCTCATGAATAATCTTTTAAACAACGAACCAATGATTTTTTATCGCTTGGGCATCTGGTAAGGGGAACGGATACACTTACCAAGTTGTGATCTGACAGGCCCTGTTCCATGGAAACAGTGTGCTGCTCTAGTTCACGGCTTATAAATACCAAATCAAGAATAGACCTACTGGACCACTGCACACGGGTTGGCTCTTTCACAACTTGCATCAGGTTATGAGTAAGCATGACGTCGAACAAAGCCTCCGTCTCTTTTTTGTTCAAAGGCCCCGTCGCAAAGCGTTGCCAGTCAACTGAAGGTAAGTTAAAATGCCCAGCTAATAAAATTTTCTGGTTGCGAAACTGGAACATATGTTCACGTAATTTTGCTGCATTCAAACGTAGCCTTAGGGGGTCTGTATACGGCATATAAAATGAAGCTGTGGCTCCAACAAGACAGTCTTATGCATACACAATCTAGTTCATCGACACTCGCGATAATTGTAGCCTGTATTGTGTCTTTCACAAGGACGGCTATTCCACCACCCCTTGTAGCTCTGTCTTTCCTAAACACTTTATACGAGGGTGGAAATACGTCACCGTCAGCTGTTTCAGGGCGCAACCATGTCTCAGACACAATCGCTACATGATGGTCGTATTCAAGTAAGGCAATTTCAATGAGTTCAGTCTTATTTCTTACGCTCCGGACATTCACATCAACCAATCGGAAACTCTTTTGTTCCGAGCGCTCCACGCGAATATTGGAAGGTTTACTTTTTTTGACCGAACCCACGAAAAAACTGTAGAATGTCCCTTTAGGTCTTGATGAGTGACTGGGCATATCGTCCCAGTCACTCATCAAGACCTTCCGTCGGTTTTTTTTTAGCCGTATTCTTTCTCCTTTTTCACAGTCCCAGACGTATGCTCGGTTATGTACAGCTTGTCAAAGGCCAAGTTTACTCTTTCGTTATTATCTCGGTTTGCTTTGGCACTTGTCCAAAGCTTTTTTCTAATGTCTCCTATTCTTGGGGAAAAGTCTTTACCGATAGCCAATGTTGTGTTTTTAAGTTTAGATCCTTTCTTTAGTATTTTAGCCTTGTCTCGCCAATCAAATTCGGAAAGCAGCCCAATATAAGTTGTTGATAGTAAATAAAACTGGTTTTAGTGAATTCAGGCACAATAATAGATGGGCTGTACACGCAACTGTGTTGTGTATTATCCCTAAAACAACCCCTTTAGTGCAGAGTTCGTGACTCAGAGGTAAACGCATTCTTCCGGCTTGGCTCCCTTGCTGCGTGTTCTGGTATAAAAGCACTTGGAACTTGCATAAGTGACGCACAGTAAGCGCGAAATCACACACCTAAAATAACATACGCCCTGCAGAAAGCAATATAATCCTCTGCAAAACTGGTGCGTTAAAACTGATTCGTTATCAATATAATTTTGTGGCAAAGTCACTCGTACTCGGGCTCCTCAAGAAACTCAAGCTTATGTATCAGGGACGGCTCAGTGCTCTCCCATAGTAGAGTATCAAGTACTCTAAATCGTTAACCACTTATTCTAAACACACAGTCTGGATGTCATGATGATGATTATTACTGGGGTTTTGTGGCACAAGGGCCATAAGTGGCCAAAGAGCACTTTGTATTTCATGTGGTGTTGGCGGTTAGCAGTGCCTGCGATGACAGCGTGTATTATGGCTGCGCAGAGGACTAAAATCAAAGCATAACAACTGTGTATTAGCCCCGAGAGCGAGCACTGGCGTCACTGAGGTCGCGCCGATATGATGTCACGGCAAGTACACTCCTCCGCCGCCGCTTCTCTCTTTTTTCTGCACCCACCACGTACCCGCACTTTTGCAATACGTTAATGATTACTCCTCAACTGCGTGTGGCGAATCTTTCAAGTTACAGAGGGAAAAGCTTCATTACTTATGAAGCTTGTCGAGTCTGCAAAACGCTTTCATTATTTAGCTTAAAATAGGCAGACTGCAGTCCGAACGGAAGATTTACTGCGAAAATTGTTCTTTTCATCGCGTACGCCAAAAAATTGATGGTATAGACAAATATGTTAAACAAATATGCTGATGTGATTACAACTAGGCATAGAATCCGGGATGGGAACATGTTTGTGCCTAAGTATAACAAATGAAATTAGAATGCTTCCAATCTGCTAAATATAATGCGCTTTACCACAGAAGTAACGCCTGAATCTGCGAATAATCCAAATTGTTTGAGAAAATTGCACTTTCTCCAACAAGACGCTTTACATGAATAAGACTGTCATAACCAAAAATTTCACATATTTGGAAAATTACCAAAATAGTACTGCCGCACACGCAATAATTTCAGAAATGATGGGATATCTCAGTTTACTAAGATCATGTGTACAAGTTTATTCTAAACGGTCGTCGGAGTTTGTGTAGTCGTATACCCTGATTTGCGTGAAATGCTGAGGTGATCTGCTGCCACGTTACAAACAGTATGGTTCGCTTCACTTGAGAGCCCAGCTGAAAGCCACGATTCCTACAAAGTCAAAATGAACTTTTTTCGAAGGTTCAGTGAGCGGCATCGCCCAAGTAATATTTAAACGAGCTTCGCTTCAATAAGGCACTGACTAGTCATGTCCGCGTACAGCTAATGAACGGAAAGAAAAATTAGTTTATGCGTTGGTTATTTAAGCTAGTAGTTACGAGTGGGACAATACCGTTGCTGCGATTCTGCACGGAGACAGAATCTGACAGCAACGAGAGTTTTCGCATGTAAGCTCAATATACTCCGTGAAATGAAGCTCCAAAATTATCGCGAGAGAAACAAGAAACCGAACCATGTCTTCAATGAGCAAGTACACGAGAAAACACATACAACAGCGGCGGTGGTATTTCAGGGTGAGCGCTTTCGAGATATTTTGTGTGACGCGATAATGCATGTGAGCGCGAGACTTGGCACACCAGAGAAAGCAATGTACGCAGATACGTGAATTCCACAGATAAAATTAATACTAGAGGAGTAGAGACCCTCATATATTCTGTAGGGATCACCCATGAACACCTTAACCGAATGATGTAAATATTGTGTCTTGTGTCTCAAGAATACATGATTGTGCGCCACTAAGTGTTGCATTCAAGAAAAAGTGTGTTTTGCTTTTCGCACCCGTCGGAACGCGGCTGCTGTAGCCAGAAACGGACTCCATCATCTCAAGAAGCCCACGTCTCTCTAATTCAAATGTCTTTGATTGCACGAAGTGCAGTATATCACCCTTGATAGCGCAGTTTACCTGTACACCTTTCATGAACGACTAAAAATATACTGTGAATGGCGTAGGAATAGGTGTTGAGCATACCCAATGTGGTCAGCCGTGATGCGTGGCACGTGCGACGCTGAAAAACATTTCGCTTTACCATTGATTTACGTAGTTTCGTAAAATGTTAACACCAGCACAATACTATTTTGAAACATGAGTATCATTAAAACAAAGACAAAGAATAAGTGAATTAGTTTCTGAGCGGAACACCTTCATTTGGTCCATAAGAGACGTGGGTTAACTCGACGTCACCTGGCTGGGCCGACTCTGAAAACAATGAGTTAAACCTGAGAGCCCTCGCGCGCGCCCCGTCGACGGCAATGATTTCACAGATCTGGTCCTTTCCTTCTTTGTTGAGTTACTCAAGACGAGAAACCATTTTAGAGATAAAACAACAGGGTAAGTGTGTATAATTGCCTCCAATAAAAATGGTCTCTAGGGCTGTTATACCATAGGACAGTGGAAAGCGCGGTTCTGAATGCAGTTTCTCATGCATTGTTTTGGACGCACATCTTAGTTGATGTTTTTTAAATGCGCAGAATTTCTTATCGAACTTCGGAGCCTTTGAGCGTATCTATCTATCTATCTATCTATCTATCTATCTATCTATCTATCTATCTATCTATCTATCTATCTATCTATCTATCTATCTATCTATCTATCTATCTATCTATCTATCTATCTATCTATCTATCTATCTATCTATCTATCTATCTATCTATCTATCTATCTATCTATCTATCTTATCTACTATCTATCTATCTATCTATCTATCTATCTATCTATCTATCTATCTATCTATCTATCTATCTATCTATCTATCTATCTATCTATCTATCTATCTATCTATCTATCTATCTATCTATCTATCTATCTATCTAGCCGCCTATGACTTTTAGCTCTCCTGGCCATTTCGACAGTAGTATCGATTCCAAACTTGGTATGACATAACATGACTGTATGAAAAACATATGACTAGTCATAACATAAAAATCATGACATGTATGCCTTGAATGTCATGATTTACATTTCATGGCCTTGTAGCTCTTGCGGTGGCTTCGTTAACATGACATGTTGCGAAATTTGTATGGTATGGCATGATTGCAAGGCCAACACAAGCGACAGACCCTCACATAAAAATCATAACATGTGTGTCATCTAACAACATGACTACACGCCACGCTCGTGATGCGCGCGTGGCTGTTTTGCTAGCGTAACATATACCAAATTTGATATTACAGTACGTGAATGGATGACGAAGGCATATGACTGCTGCAAACATGATAATCATAAGATGCGTGTCATGTAACAACATGACCACATGCCACGCTCATGATGCGCTGGCGGCCATTTCGCTAGCTTCACATATGCCAAATTTGGTATTACGTGACGCCAATGGATGACGAAGGTATGGGACTGGTGCAAACATGATAAACATAAGATGCGTGTCATGTCACAACATGACTACACCCCTCAGTCAACGCGCCAATACGTTTCGACGTGACGCAGTGTGCGTGCTCGCCGGCGTTCATTTTGTCGCGTCACGGCGGCGTTGCCACGCCAGGCACCGGTCGTGCCATACACTGGCAGCCGCGCGCCGCGCTGCGTTGCTTTGACGCATGCGCATTTCAGCGTGTCCGGCGTCCCTCCGTCCCGAAAAGATGGAGACGTAGTGTTGCCTGGGTAGCGCATTGTCGCGAAATGCTGCATGTCGCAATTCGCTGCGATTACCATCGCGCTGCGCCGACGGACGCTGGTCGCGCCTGGCGTCAGACTATAGAGTGGTAGCGTCACTGTGCGCAGCGTGCGCGCGCGTCTACGCTACATTGGGGTATGTTGGGCCCTTCACGATGTGTTTTCGGCCGTTTTGCTAGCTGCGCACATATACCAAATTTGATGTTACATGACGTCAATGAATGATGAAAGTATATGACTGGTGCAAACATGATAATCCAGACACGCGTGTCATGTAAAAAAAAAATGGCAACACACCACGCTAGCGTGCTCGTGGCCGTTTCGCTAGCTCCACACATACTAAGTTTGTTATCACATGACGTGAATAGATGACGAAGGTAAACGACACATTGAAACATGATAATCATGACACGAAATCACGTACGGCGTCATTTACTTTCACCTCGTAACGTTGTGCTGATTTTAAAATGACATATCAACATTTGTCATTCATGCTTCGCATATCATCGATTCTCACTGTACGTGGGATCTGCCAATTTTTCTTGATAATTCCATGCATTGTAGAGTACAAGTGTTGTAAATCATATATTTGATAGCGTGATTTGTGCCTTAATGTGCCTATACATGGTGGAGGATGCCATCGTAACTTGCTTATCTGTTCATATACGTGAACCGAGAAGGGAAGCACTATTTAGATCAATATGATTTGAATCGCAGCCCCGCCACGGTGGTCTAGTGGCTAAGGTACTCGGCTGGTGACCCGCAGGTCGCGGGATCAAACCCCGGCTGTGGTGGCTGCATTTCCGATGGAGGCGGAAATGTTGTAGGCCCGTGTACTCAGATTTGGGTGCACGTTAAAGAACCCCAGGTGGTCGAAATTTCCGGAGCCCTCCACTACGGCGTCTCTCATAATCATATGGTGGTTTTGGGATGTTAAACCCCACAAATCAATCAAATCAATCAATGATTTGAATCGCTGAAGTGCGTGGCAAATAACCTCGAACCCAGCGTGAGGTGATTCGCGGTGGCCGCTACCCGAGACAATGTGGGAAGGGACCGAACGAACTTACGGCTACTCACGGCACACCTTACACGCTTGTCTCAATTAAAAGCGGCATCTTAGCGAGTGTCAGTTGACATTTGTGATGACAGTGTGGTTATACAACGAATATTGCGGCTATTAGGCGTGTAAGTCCACACAAGCTGCTGCGATCGATCTGTTTTTTTAGCTTTCATATGCATCTGTGTCACACCCAAAATTGATATATTTAAAAATTACACCGATAAAAACAACACTGATCTTCACTGCGCACCAGTGCTAAAACGAGTCCAGCAATATCATTTCTCTGTTATAAGTGTTGTCTGTCGCGCGCACCGTAAAACAGGCGCATTGTTAAAGCGACAACAGGCAAATGTTAAAGCAGATTGACCTCACAGCCAAAATGGCGCTTGAGGCTGGTAGCCACGCGTCGATGCCTTCCCGCTGAAGCTGCTGGTAGTGGTGCATGTTGGAACACATGCAACTTTCATGCTTTAAAGTACCGTTACACTCTCAAAAAGAGCATTTGATCCAGATATCAAATTATCATTGACCAACGACTGACCGTGTTCGATACAACCATTTTACGTTAAAACCCTGTGAGACGAGAGGATTATCTATGCCTTCATAAATATTTCTAGAAAACGCTGACTGTTTTTATTCTTCTTGATTGATATGTGGGGTTTAACGTCCCAAAAGAACCACAGGATTATGAGAGATGCTGTTTTTATTGTTCTTGTGCAGTTCATTCTAAAAAAATATTCAGAAAATTTTGTTTGGGGCATAACTCAATTTGCACTGATTCGAAGTAATAAATTGCTTTTGTATGATATCTAGCTCACTGTGCGTTCTTTGAAACCTGGTAAATCTACAATATCTGCTTATCGTGACACATATAGTAGCTTTTAGTAGCGTTAATTAGCTATCATATTCAATGTATCAAATAATGTGATGGAACGGTCGAGGCACCCTTCATTAGGTCCAGAAGACACGATGCAGCGACCAGACCCGAGGCGTAGAACCCAGGCAAGCCAAGTTCCTACAGATGATGACGACGACGGCCACTCATAATGATGAACATGTGTGAAGGAAGTAAATGTTTTCAGGAATTGAGCCCAAAGTGAGCCAGGTAGAACGGGCAACCAGCGTTGACGAACCAGCGGCAACCAGCTACCCCGATGACGAAGATCACTTTCAGGGGAGTAGGCAATTTAGGCAGGTTTACCCCCCCCCCCTCCTACTTGCGGAAGTATTGGTACGCCACTGTATACCATCACCGAACAGGAGTGCCTAGTGGTCTTAGTGGTCTCTATAAAAGTTTCGACCTTTTCTCCACGGCCCCCACTTTACTGTGGTTACGGACCAGCACGCCTTGTGCTGGCTCTCGACACCAAAGAACTTGTCCGGCCACCTTAATTGCTGAATTCTTCGCTTACAAGAATATGCTTCAGTATTACATACAAGTCGGGGAAAAAAACATCAAGATGCCAATGCGCTTTCGCGTTGCCCGCTCCCTTCGAAGCCCCTTAACAAACCCTTTACTGCCGCACTCGAGGAGCTTTCAGCCGTCCTTTCCCCACATGTTTCGTCCTTAGCTACTCTGGACCCAACTTCTCCGAACGAGCGTGGTTTGTTGTTATCCCACCAACGTGCTGACCCTTACTCTCGCCGCATCATGGACCGTATTGACGGAACTTGTCGGCCCCCTAACACTCATCTTCGCCGACAGCTGACGCAATTCATACTCGACAACCGCGTCCTGTACATGATAATCATGATATGCGTGTCACGTAAACATGACTACATGCTACGCTGATAGCGTGCTCACGGCCGTTTCACTAGTTACCCATATACCAATTTTGGTATCACGTGACGTGAACGGACGACGAATGCAAATGACGCGTCGAAACATGATAATCATGACATGCATGTCATCTAAAACACGACTACATGCTACGCCCATAGCACGCGCATGGCCGTTTCGCTAGCTCCACATATACGAAATTCGGTATGAGGTGACGGGAGCGTAAATGACATGTGCAAATATGATAATCATAATATAGAAGTCATATACGCCATAATTTACCTCCACCCGGTAACGTCCTGCTGATTTTAAAGTGACGTGTCAACCTTTTTCATTCGTGCTTCACATGTAATCGATACCCACTGTACGTGGGATCTACCGATTTTCAGGTACAAGATAGTTCAATCACACTATAACAGGCCGAGGAATGGCGCTCTTAGCCTAATTTCTGCTTCCACTGTAATAATAATAATAATAATAATAATAATAATAATAATAATAATAATAATAATAATAATAATAATAATAATAATAATAATAATACTGTAATGAAGAAGTAGTGGTCTGAATGAACGGTAATGAAAGGTTTGAAGTGCCAAAACCATCATATGATTATGACAGACGCCGTAGCGGAAGAATTCGGAAATTTTCACCACCTGCAGTTGTTTAAGGTGCACCCGAATCTGAACGCAGGGGCCTACAGCATTTTCACCTCTATCGAAAATACAGCCACCGCAGCCTGAACTCGATCGCACGACCTTCGGTTTAGCAGTTGAGCGCCACAACAACTAGATGCGACGCTCACTAAGTTATCACGCCTCTTTCCCTGATTAGGCTTTGGTGGTTAACATCTACAGATACCTCAATGGTTCGTTGAATAAATTCATCATGTATTTTAGTCGTCGGGTTCGAGGTGTGCCAAACGTCAACAAGTGCATCCACGTTGAATGGCGCTATGGCTGTCAAACACTAAAACGCATACACTCGCAAGTTCTCCTGTATCAAGGTACACTAAACATTCCATTACCTCTGTTAAGCGTGTTTCACTTTCGTGCCAAAGAGATTCCTAAGACGAAGGGATCAACCTTGTTTTTATATGTGAAGCATTTCTTAGCGAACTTCGGGGACTCATTTATTATTTATTTATTTATTTATTTAAAAATACCTTACAGGCTCTATTACGGAGCATAGAGTAAGGGGGGTACATAGGAAAGAATGCTAGTGGGTGATACTTCTGCCACAATACAAAGCAACTACAAAGCAAAGCAACTACTGAGCAACTAATAACTAATAACTAATAAAACTAATGGATGGCGAAGGTATGGTATGTGGGCGTATCTATCTATCTATCCATCTATCTATCTATCTATCTATCTATCTATCTATCTATCTATCTATCTATCTATCTATCTATCTATCTATCTATCTATCTATCTATCTATCTATCTATCTATCTATCTATCTATCTATCTATCCAGCCGCCAACCACTTTTAGTTTTCCTGGTCGTTTCGATAATGGTATTGATACCAAACTTGGTATGGCATAACATGGCTGTATGAAGAACATATTTCACTAGTCATAACATGAAAATTATGACATGTATTTCACGAATGTCATGATTTACAATTCATGGTCTTGCAGCTCTTGCGGTGGTTTCGTTCACGTGGCATGCTGCAAAACTGGCATGGTATGGCATGATTCCATGGCGAATACAAGCGACAGACCCTAACATAAAAATCATGACATACATGTCATGTAACTACACGACTACAAGCCTCACTCATGATGTGCTAGCGCTCGTTTCGCTCGCTTCACTTATACCAAATTGGTATTACGGGACGTGAATGGATGACGAAGGTATGATAATGGTGCAAACAAGATAAACATGAGATGCTGTCATGTGAGAACATGACTACATGCTACACTCGTGATGCACTCGCGGCTGTTTCGCTAGCTTCACATGTATGAAACTCGGTATTACACGACGCGAACGGACGGCATAGGTATACGACACATCCAAACATGATAATCACCACATGCGTATTATGTAACAACATGACTACATTCCGCACTGATGATACACTCACATCCGTTTTGCTAGCTTGACATTTGCCAAATTTGGTATTACGTGACGCGAATGGATGGCGAAGGTATGTGACTGGTGCAAACGTGATAATCCTGAGATGCCTGTCATGTGAGAACATGACTACATGCCACAGTGAAGGCGCCAATACATTTCGACGGGGCGCAGTGCGCGTGGTCGCCGGAGTTCATTTCGTCGCGTCACGCCGGCGTTGCCACGCCAGGCGCCGGTCCTGCCATATACCGTCACCCCCGGAAGCTTTTCAGGCCTGCGCGTCACGTGACGTGACGTCGACGACGTCACATCGCGCCGGCCGGCCGGCCGCCCTTCGCTGGGTGGCTGCGCCAGCCGCGAGCGCTTGCCGCGAGCGCCCTTCACGCCTACCGACTCGGGCGAGGTTCCTTGACACCATGTCCGCACGATTTATCAAGGTATCCATTGATTGTATGGTTTAACGCGCCGACGCAACGCAGGCGATGAAGCGCGCCGTAGGGGAGGGCTCAGGATCAAGTTTTTCTACCTGGGAATCTTTATTGTGTGCCGAAATCTCGTACACACGGGCGTTTTTGCTTTTCGCCTCCATCAGAAATGCGGCCGCCGCAGCCGGGTATCGAAACTGCGCCCTAGTGCTCAGCAGCGCTACGCCCTAGCCACTGAGCCACCGTTGCGGGGGAACTTATCAAGGTATCAAGAAATAATGAATATCGTGAATGGAATAATGCGTATTTATTTGTCACAGCCAGACGCCGTCTGTACAAATATCACAGTGCACATTGTTCTCGGTCCAGGCAGACGACAGGCAACACAAGATGTTGCCCTTAATGCTGAAAATATGCCAAAAGTACAAAACACAATATCTTGCCACATAAAACTCAGAAAACAAAACAGATTGTAACAGCAAAAACATCCCCGAGCTTTGGAACAGAAAAAGCACACTTTCATTTAAATTGTAGGTTAGAGGAAAACATACCATTCGTTTATCATAGTAGCAGTAGCAACACAAGGTATCAGGTTCAAACACTTGCCAAAAAATACAATACATAAGAACACTGGTGACTAAATTGTGGTCCACAGCATGATAAATGACAGAAAGAAAAGTAATTGTACTGCCACAGGTAGGTGCATGTCCTAGGGAAAAATAAAACAAAAATCTAAGAAAAAACAAATCACAGTGCACAACATGTCTGTACACAGAGTGCACAAGGAAAGTGTACACAGCTTAGGTACCAAACGGACTGTACAACTGCTACAGTGGGCACCGAGGCAGTTCGAGTTAAAAAAAAAAGAAAAAAGTACAGCACCTTTAAAAGCTAACAACTTGTAAAGAGATACAAAACTGGAAACAAGGCTCAAACAAGGGAATGTATTGCTTGAGCCAGGTGGCAATAAGTGCAGCGCTCCTCAGACAGCATCGACAGGTTGTTCAAAATTTCCAACAAGGAACTTACTTTTTGAACTGAGTCTGGTACAACAGCGCTACCAAGGTTCTTGATTGGTGAACCTTGATAGCAGGCAAAGACTTCAAGGTTTGCAAACACGGTCAATGACGCATTCAAACAAGGTTCACGATAGCCGATAATGTTCAAAAACATGGAGCACTCTTCTTTATGAATCACAGTCCACTTCGGAGACACTGACACCCCTTGCAGGCGAGCCCTTAGTTCTTCGAGGGACGGAAACCGGTCTCGTTCTTGCTCCGCTTCATATGACGCCAGCGACTCTTCTACAGCACGGGCGTGTTGGGAGGCTTCTTGTCGGCTCCTCTTGGCGTCAGGGGTTTCTCTCGTGCTCTGGTCTCGTACTGATAGGTAGGACGGACAGCCGGGAAATACCGTTGGGACAGATCCAGGACGCAACCGTGGTACTGGGAGTGCAACTTCAATAACTCTCCCAGTCCTTGGATCCGTCTACGATGTCGTCTTCTCAATGCATGAAGCGTCGAAATGATCCGCGCACACCTGCACAAACGTTTCAAGAACGTCTGAGACGCCACTTCTCAAAAGAAAAAAAATGCGCTCCCGTTTGCATGACCGTGTTTACAATCCGTGTAGCTAAAACAAAGTCTACCTACGTTTCGCAAGCATCTAAATAAAAGCGCTGCGCTAAGCGGTACAAGCAACATGAAAGGAAACACGGGAGCGTGATGTCACCGCACTCCACGAAGCGCTTCCACCGAGAGCTTGCAAGAATGGACGACACCACGGCACTGTTAGTGAACAAAGCGCAGCTGACCATCCTTGCTGCGAACGTGCCTTTCTGGGCGATTCTCATCAACTGCTGGCGTCAGAGCTTCGCGAGGCCCGGCGGCCACACGCTCAAGTATTTCCCATCATAGGTGATTTCTACCCGAACAAGCAACGACAAGCTAAGAACAGGAGCATCTCAAATTCTTACCTTAGTGCACGAAGTCGGCACGAAGTCCTTCCTAGGAATGGCGCGTAGCCATTGTTTGAGAGCGTCGGCGTCTTTCGGGAAGGAAAACACTTGTATCTTCTTTCCTGTTTTGTAGTTGCCGGTGCATCCGGGTACACAACACTTATTCGGCATTGTCGCATCACTCCAGCATCACGCACGGAAACGAAATTGCCGCAAAACAACAACGGAAAGCAACAAACGTGAAACACCGTCAACACCACGCCGCCGAACCGTCACCACCACCGCCCGCGCTGCGCTCGCTGCCGCTGCGGCTTCCCCGCAGTGGTGGTAACTTTTGGGGGGCCTAAGTCGCCAGAACGCTTCCTAAAAGTCGTCAATTTCAGCCAAAAGTCGCTAAGTGATGATGATGATGACGTTTTTCCTGAGTTTTTAGTTTTCGACTGGATAAAGCACGTTAAGGGATTATTTTTAAACAATGATTTAAATAAATTTCTGCTGTGGTGAATAAAGTGAACAGTCAAAATAAAATAATCATTTCTAGTGTCGGACTGCGCTGTTCAGTTTTGGTCTGGACAAGCAACTCTGGGTCTGCCGGGAGACGTGGATTGCGCGGAATAAACTTCTAGGTCTGAACCACAGATCGGAACATGGAGGAAGGAAAGACAGGAGGGAGCGTTGCGCAACTCGATTGAAGCCCACCAAGTCGGCCCAACAAGTGACCAAAACGTCAGCGCTCGCGGTAGGTTTTAGTTCTCTCGGCGCTGTTCCGTCTTTGAAACACCTCCGTGAGCCGGCCAGTCTGCGCCGAACCAGTTCATTTCGATTAAAAGCTACCGGGCGCCGTATTTCGAGGTATCGGCAAGTCTCGTTTATTGCGTGATCTCACGGCAAAAGGGCCGACTTTGTTGGCTTCAAAACGGGTTGGCTTGCCAAGGCTGGGTGCGTGACGTCATGCTCCCTCCTGTTATTTCCTTCCCCCATGATCTAGCCACCATACCCATGGGTCGGAACCCAGCGCAGCACTCTGCCGGAAATTAAGTTTTCTCTCTCTCTCTCTCCGCGAAGCAGGGGAACGCGTGGTGTGCATAAATTTTGTGCATGCACGCCACGCACGCTTTTTCTGCCTCATGAAGGTACTGCAATTCCACCAAAGAGCCCATACTTCGTCAATTAGCTTTCAACAATAACCTACTGCGTGCACAGCTGCTATCTAACGTTTGATGTAATATGTTACTACAATGCTAGGAACGAGTGAAACCTAAAATTATTTTATTGGACACATTGCACTCAAGAAGATCGTTTGACCAAGTATCGTCTCGTAGGGAAGAAGCATGAAGAACAAGCAAATTGAAACAGTGCCGGCCAAGATGACAAGATTTAAAACATCTGAAATGTTTTAAATATTTTCATTTTGGCCGGCGCTCTTTCATTTCGATCGTTCTTCACATTTCACTCAAGTCACTAAAGTCTATATGTCAAGCAATAGTTCCACCTCACCAGTCCACACCTCCTCGTCTGCAGACTCTCCACTGCTTTGCGCACGTGCACTACTTCTTGGCGCGAACGCTGAGGAGTACGCTTGCATGGTTCCAACTTTTCTTGTCACTGTGTCAGGCAGGTCATAGGTGTGGCAGCACTTTCCAAGACGGCGAAGTCCGCTACGAACACTTAAGACCGCATTTGTGCTGGCAGTGCTGAGAGAATTTCTGAGTTTTGTCTTAACCACGCTTAGTTGGCTAAAAACTCTTTCCACTTCTGCGTTTGAGTGCGGCAAGGAGAGCACATCAACTGCGAGCTGCGCGACCTCGTGAAACGGGTTCGAGCCAGCTGCATCACGGTACGCAGTGGCCTCGGACCAAAATGCAATGGTGTCGGTGGTGTTGGCCCAGCCCACCAGGGTCAGCTTCTTCCACTGCGCGTTCACGAGATCTATCTCGTTTGGTTGAACACCGAAATGTTCCGCCAGCTCCGTGATAGGCTCCTTGAGTACTCGCAAGCACGCTCCCACAGACAGCCGTGCCATGCCCTGCAATATCTTGAAGTTCGATGGCAGACGTTGCCGGAGCTCATTTGACAGCTTTACTGTGAAATTAACGCATCGCTGGCGCACAAAGTCAACTTCAGGACCAGCTGGTAGCGTGCTCGCCAGTTTCTCGAACTCGTATCCCAGGTATGGCTTGGGGTCCAGGTGACCATCGATAGGCTGGCGCAGCGGATCTATCTTCGCCGTTGGAATGAGCACTTTGCTGCAAACCATCTTAATTAGGAGCGTGAGGTCTTCAAGAAGCTTTGCGGGATCCGCGTCGTTCCTCTCGTAGGCCTTGTTTGTACGCTGAACTTCTCGTAGCATTGGTCGAAGGTAGAGTAGATAAAGCTTATTCAGCGGATCAGAGTACATCTGATACAGGAGCTCTGCGGTGTAGCATCCTTCCGTTGATCTGGCTTGTTCGAAATGTTTCAGCAACATGTCCCATTGATCGAGGACTCTGACGACCGCTGGCTCCAACGATATCCATCTGGTATCGCACACCCTTGGAATTGATAGTGGTTCTTCCCCATCGCAGAGGCTACGGTAAAGTTGACTGTACGCGGCTTTACGCTTTGAAGAATGGGAAAACCACATGTGGGTTTCGCGCACCAAGAAGTCCACATTCCTGGGAAGCGTTCCCTGAACAGCGTGGGAAAGTGCGAGTTGCAAAGAATGGCAAATACACCTTACCATTATCAAGTTCGGGAGTTGCCACTCACGCTTAATTGTCTCGAAAATACCGTTGTTGACACCCGTATTCACCGAGGCGTTGTCAACTCCAATGCCGAGGAGACGCTTCTTGTCAAGTCCCATACGCGTGAGGAGGTTTTCCAATGCCCTGACGATTGTCACAGCTGTGCCATCGTCCAATTCGATAAGCGCAAGAAACGTCGTCACAATGCTCTTCCGAGCAGCACTGAAGTATCGCACCACCACACCCAGTAACTTAGTGATCGAAATATCTGTACCCTCGTCGATTATCAGGCTGTATTTTGAGTCACCGATGTCAGCCACCAAGAGATCCACGAAATGCGGAGATAACACATTCACTATGATCTTCGTGCATTTGCGCCGGTGCATGCGCATGCCTGCTGCACTTTTGCTGTCCATGAACTGTTTCTTGCAGAGTTCTGTCAGGTGGTCAGCGGTGAGGAATGCAGTGTGCTCGCATATAAACAGACAAAGAGCTGCTTCACTTCTGCCGCAGGAAGACTCAGTTGCGGCTGAATACTGCAGTTTCTTCTGCCGAGAAGAACTGGAGTATGGTTCAGATGACTTCTTGTGCTTGGTGGTGGCGGCATGCTTCTTGATATCGCACAGCTTCGCGTAGAATTCGCTCATGCAGTAGGCGCATGATGCTTTTGTTCTTTCGCTCTCCACAGGACGTAGCCAGCCTTTAAACTCGGGCAGTGATTCCCAACTTTTTCGATAATGCTGCTCATACTTTGGAGGCATGATTAAGCTAGAGCGAGCGAGTCGGCACGCTACACCTAGTCCTTGAGTGTACTGGAAATAGAGATGTGTCGCTCAGGAGTGAACGAAATCTTTTGAGCGGCTGTTTTTTCTACAGAACGAGTGATCTGCGGCTCAGTGAGCCATGGTGAAGCAACGCTACCACGTGTTGTAGGTTGAACCGGTTGAACCACTTCGTTTGAGTTCGTGTTCTCTGAAGGGGTACGCTGGGTAGACCCCCGCAGAATCGGCCATGAACATGCCCGGATTTCAGAACCCGAGGAGCGAGAGGGATGGTGTGAGAGATAGGCTTGCCGATGCTCGCGGAAGCACGTGGCGCACAAGTGCGCATTCAGAACTTTTAGCATGGGTATGGTGGCTAGCCACCATAGCATGGGTGTGCATTAGCGAGGGGGGGGGGGGGAGACATCCAGGCTCCAGCAGTGACGAGCGCAGGCATCGTTTCTTTCGAGCTGCCTGCATAGACAAGGTATTCGAAATTCCAGGAGGAAGGGGCAAAGGCCAGCTTTCCTGTAGCTTCCTCTCCATCCTTGTATTTTCAACGAAGCGAAAAAAAGCGCTTGGTCCGTCTCTTTCACTGTCCGGTGTTCCGCGCAGTTTTTTTTTTTTCGCTTCGTCGATCATGTACCAACCAGCCCAAAACAGCCAGGTGGCCACATTGCACGCACGCTAAAGATCGCAGCGGCTCAAGAAGCTCGATCCTGTGTGCCCTGGCCTCATTTTTGAAGCTCGTTCCGAGCATTCCCCAGTTCTCATTAGTTTCCTAATATTCTATGTCTGTTTTAAAGGACCCCTGACACAAAATTTGGAAGCTTGGTGTGCTTGCGACGTTTGAGACTCTTGCATGCACTTCTTAACGATTATTAGGGGTGAGTGCTGCCTGTAAAATATTTCAACTTGGTTTTAAAGCGAAGGTGTGTGCTCATCCGAGTATTCCGGTAAAATCGACATTTTTTGTGGTTTTACGTAGACAAAGGCTCCCCTTGCGTGGTTGCAGAGGTCAAGCAAGTATTGTGGGCATCGGAGATTCCGAGAACGTTTTCGGGGTGAGTACAATTCGCCGACTGGCTCCCGGCGAGGACTATTGTTCGTCACCCCTCTCGCTCTGTTGTCGGGCTGCTCTAAGGTGGTTTTCGCTGCTTACGCCAGGAATGCTCTTCTTTTTCCTGAGGGGAACACGCTCAACGCACCCACATCGTTCTATTCTTCCCCACTCTCGGGTCACCCTATTGGAAACCGCACGTTCAGCGTCACCGAAGCTTGAGCGCATGTAGTCTCAGGCACTGCCCCGCTGTGCGGCGCTAGTTTCTTATGGTATCTAGGCGGGCGTTTTGAACTGAAACAAAATCGTCCTCAATTAACGATGCTAGCATCAATTATACGATGCGTTAGAACATTTACGATTGAATTTTGGCATTACTAGACGCAAAGCTACGGATTACTGTAAAAAAATGTCGAAAACAAAACTTTTCCTGTCAGTAGTCCTTTAAACATTCAATTTCAACTTTTCAAAGTCTCCAAAAAAGTCGCTAAGACTCCAAAGTGATAAAATTGTCGCTAGCACGACTGAAAAGGCGCTAAATTTAGCGACTTTCTCGCTAAGTTACCACCACTGCTTCCCCGAGAGTCGGCCGGCCGGAAATGACGTCAGATTGCTGGGCGCAGGCCTGAAAAGATTTTCCGGGGGTGACGCATATACTCGCACGCGCGCGCCGCGCTGCATTGCTTTGACGCATGCGCCTTTCAACACGTCCGGCGTCCCTCCGTCACGAGAAGAGGAAGGCGCAGTGTTGTCTGGGTAACGCATCGGCGCGAAATGCAGCATGTCGCATTTCGCGCCGGTTGCCGTCGGGCCGCGCCGATGGACGCTGGTCGTGCTTGGCGTCAGACTATAAAGTGCTCGCGTTTTGATAACGTCGCGTAGCTGTGCCCAGCGTGCGCGCACGTCAACACTTCATTGGAGTTTATTGGGCGCTTCACCGTTCGCTCCAGACTGGTTAACATACCTGCGTTTCCTTTCCCTTCTGTTCCTGCTTCATGATGCGCTCGCGGCCGTTTTGCTAGCTGGATCCACATGCACCATATTTGGAGGTACGGGACGTCAATAAATGACGAAATTTATGACTGGTGCAAACATGGTAATCCTGAAACGCGTCTCTTGTAAGAACATGACAATATACTACGCAGCCGCTCATAGCGCGCTCGCGGTCGTGTCGCTAGCTCCACATAAACTACATTTGGTATTACGTGACGTGAATAGATGACAAAGGTAAACGACACTTCCAAACATGATGATCTTTACATGGAAGTCATGTACGGCGTCATTTACCTCCATTTCGTAAAGTTGTGCTCATTTTAAAGTGACAGATCAACATTTCTCATTCGTGCTTTGCATGTCATTGATTCCCACGGTATGTGAGATCTGCCATTTTTTTAATGAGTGATTGCTATTGCACTTTTTAATATTAGAGGGACACTACAGTCAAATAAGAATTTACGTCCGAGTAAAAGCTTAATGTATGAAAATATCTAAAACGACCCCATTATCAACAACAGTGCCCTACTTCCCAAAAAGTTAAAGTAAATGCACAAGAGCACAAGCGCCGCAGTAGGACATTTTTAATATGATCCCGATGACATTAAAATGACCGCTTACAAATAATGAGAAGTAATTGATCTGACAGCACTTAATTACGAACCTTCCGTACATCAAGAGACGCAATAAAATGCTGCTTACTCGTTTCTGCTTTATTCATAAAAAAAAAAAAACTGACGGCAGATCCACGAGGTGAATGATGA
Source organism: Rhipicephalus microplus (assembly GCF_013339725.1). NCBI lineage: Eukaryota > Metazoa > Arthropoda > Arachnida > Ixodida > Ixodidae > Rhipicephalus > Rhipicephalus microplus. The sequence goes on along the minus strand of NW_023610910.1, from coordinate 66,486 downwards.
TGAAATTGGGCGAAGCTTTTTGAAGTAATTACGTGAAATTTTCTTCCACTAATTCGCCTAGCGATATGCACGCTTCCTCGCCGCTTCCCATTGTCGAACGTTTTTAACATCTGCCTCGCGACACTGGCGTGCTGCCTTGGCCTCTCGATCCCGTACGGAAGGATCTTGCCGACGCTGACGTGCCGCTGCAGCTTCTTGTTCCCGTGTGGCAGGATCTTGCCGACGCTGCCTTGCTGGAGTGGCCTCTCGATCCCGTACGGAAGGATCTTGCCGACGCTGACGTGCCGCTGCAGCTTCTTGTTCACGTACGGCGGGATCTTGCTGACGCTGCCTTGTTGATGTGGCTTCTTGTTCCCGTACAGAAGGATCTTGGCGATGATGTCGCGCAGCTTCCCGGCGCGCTTTTGTCTCGCGTGCTCTCACTTCAGGGTCCTGTTTGCGAGCGCGGGCCGCCGCTGCCCTGCGCGCCCGCATTTCGGCATCCTTATCCATACGAGCACACACCGATGGCAACGAGCATCGGCAACTACAAACCTGTATCCATATGGTTTTGATTATAAAACCATTGCTTCAGAAAACACCTGGCGTCCTTAGTTAGGCAGCTGGCGTCTTTTTGTTTTGCTTTAGAAACATCTGGGGTCTTTTCCTTTTGCTTTTAGAAAACATCTGGCACCTTTCGCCCCGCAGCGGTGGTCTAGTGGCTAAGGTACTCGGCTGCTGACCCGCAGGGCGCGGGTTCGAATCCCGGCTGCGGCGGCTGCATTTCCGATGGAGGCGGAAATGTTGTAGGCCCGTGTGCTCAGATTTGGGTGCACGTTAAAGAACCCCAGGTGGTCTAAATTTCCGGAGCCCTCCACTACGGCGTCTCTCATAATCATATAGTGGTTTTGGGACGTTAAACTCTACATATCAATCAATCATCAATCTGACACCCTTCGTTGGTTTATTTTATCAGTCAACGGTGTTTTGAACAAAAAAATTTTATTGTTTAATCACGCACAGGAGAAATCTCACCAGGCACTACCTTGGAGGTAAACAATGGCTGCTACTGGGAATGAGAGACAGCAGAAGTCGGCTTTTAACACTTCTACTTCTACTAACGTTTCCTACTGGAACATGCCAATGGCTGCTAAGGGGGAATGAGAGACAGAAGAATTCAGCTTTTAGTTAACGCGCACGCTGTGATTTTTTATTGTTCAACAAATCACAGGAGATATCTTCCACCGGCACCACCTTGGAGGTCAAAGCGTAAGACTGGTTACACACTACCACTACGACTACGAAAGACGAACGGGTGCCAGTATAAGGAGCTTCAACCCTAAAAAATTCGCAGCGTGTGCGTTAACTAATAGCCGAACGCTCCTGTCTCTCATACCCCATTAGCAGCCATTGGCATGTACATTGAGCACTATCTGACAAGAAATGGTTGCTACGTTATAATCGCTGGGCGTAACCTCCTTGGTTTTAGAAAGGTTTTAGAAGAGCCTTGGGCCCCAGTGCCATGAATACAGTGAACTAGTATATACCATGATTTCGTGGTAGTTAAAGGTGGGAAGTAGATACAAAGTGCAAGCCGTGAGAAAGTAAAAGCCGAATTCTCCTGTCTCTTATTCCCCATTAGCAGCCATTGCCATGTACATTGAGCACTATTTGACAAGAAAGGTTTGCTACGTTATAATCGCTGGGCGTAACCTCCTTGGCTTTAGAAAGGTTTAGTGAGCGTTGAGCCACAGTGCCATGAATACAGTGAACAAGTATATACCGTGAACTCGAGGTGTGTAAAGGTGGGAACGAACGGGTGCCGCTATAAGGAGCTTCGCCCCTAGAAGGAACCGCTGGACGTTACTATGAGGAATGGCGCGAGTAGTTCAAAAATTCAATTTTCTCGGGTTAATACGGAACACGTAGTGCCATCTAGCGGGGTGCAGTTGAAACAAAAACGCATGCACTCGAAGCCGATGGCGGCAAATCGATCAATGGCCGTTGTTGCCGCTCTGGCTCCCGCTGTTTTCGGCCTGATGCTGCTAGCGCAGTAAAGCCCGGCAACGTTGTGCACGGCAACAGTGACGTGAATCGGTCCCGTCAGTACGCTCCTGGAGGTGTGTAATTTGAAGAGCGCTAACCCAATGTGGACCACTAAAACGTGATTTTATTTCAAAATAGGGCCTTCATTGGCCCAAAAGGAACAACTCGAGATTTCTGGACCACTATTTCAACAACAGAGTCGACTTAATATTTGCCTTTAGTATCCTTTTAAGTAATACACTTGCTTGCATATATTCATTATACTTTGCCCTCATTGTTTGCTAATATACCAAACAAAGTTTCTTGTGCGCGCGATTTTTCACATTTGGCGCACGCAATTTTTAATATTACCACTAGTAATATATTACGCTTATTACCCAATTCTCAACCTTTTTCTTTAAAAATTTTTATTTTGTGGTGTTAGGGGCGTGGTAAATTGTTTACACCTATTATATTTGTGTTACCATTAAAAAAAAAGCCATCAGGCACCTGCCTAAATACGCCGATACAAACGGTGCAAACAAAATTATCCTTTAAAAGGAAAAAAAAACTGTGGCTGACTATAACGTTAAACTATCCGTCGTTGATTGATTGATTGATTTGTGGGGTTTAACGTCCCAAAACCACCTTTTGATTATGAGAGACGCCGTAGTGGAGGGCTCCGGAAATTTTGACCACCTGGGGTTCTTTAACGTGCACCCAAATCTGAGTACACGGGCCTACAACATTTCCGCCTCCATCGGAAATGCAGCCGCCGCAGCCGGGAATCGAACCCGCGACCTGCGGGTCAGCAGCCGAGTACCTTAGCCACTAGACCACCGCGGCGGGGCTATCCGTCGTTGATGCTTATCGAAATGGTCGTTAGATAAACATTGGTCTGAACATTCTGGGTCATGCACGCAGCACCCCCTCGTTACGCCAGACAACAAATGGCTCGAAAATCATACATCTTGTAATTACCACTAATGCTCGATTACACAAAAAATAAGAGAATGAACTATTTTCGCTACGATATATTGCTAGCCATTGGTTCTTTGGCATGTATTAAAATTATCTGTGTGCCATAAAATCACTTGCTTGTCACATGACTTCACAAATCTGTGAAATGTCGTGGCGTTTGTTACAGCCCATATGCATTAAATAGCACATGCACGTGCTGAACTATACCCAAAGCTTTTTGAAATAGCCGTAGGGCGTCTCAATCTAAATGTAATTCAAGTAGCCTAGCCCCCGACCACATTAACAGCGGCTACTTACAGATGCTGCCGAGATGAGTTTATATGAGTATAATAAAATATTTTCACTAGCAGCACAAAGGCATTTAGCAGGCTGTGCGCGTGTGCGCATAACTGCGAGCTCATCCTTGCTGAGAGACAGAACTGAACAGCGCTGCGCGTGTGTGCTTCTTTGTTGTCCAAGTTGTATTTTGAGCTGTACGAGACAGTTGAGGTTGAATGAAAACTAATCGGCTCGACTCCTAATAAGGCCTTCATAGTACTAAAAACCACGATCTCTCAACTTATCCTTGGCTCGGTGGGTCAATCTGTACGGTGAGCTTCACAGTGGAAATTTCCACTCTACTAGAGTCCACTGCTTTATTCTTCGCCACTTTGCAAACTGCTGCCATCGCTCCTAGTTACCATAAGCAAAGCTGATCAACTAGGTTTACCAGAAACTAAAGTGGAAGCTTTTTTTTTTTTGCCACTTCCTGTACGGCAAAACTAAAACATTTAAAAATATTCGTCACAATCATCGGCATACAGAGCTACAATTATGGTAATCATTTTCGATGAAAGAAAATGATTTTTCAGAAACAGAAAATTCTGACTGGTCCCTAAAACAATTGCTCGCTTCCATCCATAAGAAAGCGGCCTGTACCGCAAAGATCCTTCAAGTGAAAACGTCACAGCAGAAATGTTGCAAAATTTTCACTATATTAAAGCATTTTCTGGTAACACTTTTATTTCCACGTAACAATTGATCACGAGTTAATAATGGGGTGAACTTCGCCTTAGTTGATGGTTTCCCCAGCGTGCAGCCGACATTCACCTCTGTAGAAAGGGGGGGGGGGGTTCAGCCCCCCCGCCGCTTTTCTTAGTGGGGGGGCTTGCGCCCCCCTTGCCCCCTCGGCTGATACGCCGACGATGGTATATCTCTTTTCGGCAGGGGTCAGTGCACGGCTTGCGTATGCGACGACCTTCTCACGTGAATATTTGTCTCGCTTTATAGAGAATGCCACTAATGCCATGACCACAAGCGTCTGTATGCAGGAGCGTAGGTGTGGTTTCGTGTAAATGACAGAGGATCGGTACGGATGTGAAGGCGCACTTCATTTGGGAAAGCGCCGACTCAAATTCAGGAGACCACAGAAAGGTGACGCCTGATGCGAACAACTTGTGCAAGTCGAAGCTACATAGGCATTGTTTCGAATGAATAAGCGAATACAAGAAGCGAGGCGGAGAACACTGCGCAAATCTCTAGCTTTTTCAGGATGCGGGAGGTGTTCGACAGCAGAAATCTTGTCTGGATCGGAATGAATACCGTCCTTGCTTACAATGTGGCCTAACACTTCAATTGTCTTGCTCGCAAACACTTCTTGGTGTTCTACTGAAGGCCTGCGTTTGCAAGGCACGTGAGAACTTCATACAGTCGTTGCAAGTGCTGAGGGAAGGTTGACAAGAAAATAACGATATTGTCTAAGTAGCACAAGCGTCTTCCATTTAAAGCCTCGTAAAACTGTCGATCATCCGCTCGAATGTTGCTGGAGCATCGCAAAGGCCGAACGGCATCACGTTGAATTCGTAAATCCCATCTGGTGTTGAAAACGCCGTCTTTTCTTTAGTCGTCCTTTTGCATGGGTATTTGCAGAAAAACCGAACGCAGGCCTAGGCTTGAGAAGTACTCTGCACCTTGAAGTTATTCCAAAGTATCGTCTATGCGTGGCATAGGGTAAACATCTTTGCCGGTAATCGTATTAAGTGCTCTGTAGTCTACGCAAAATCGAACGGAGCCATCTTTTTTTTCTCACCAAAACAACGGGAGATGACCAAGGACTCGCGGAGGGACGTGTGATGTTCCGTTGCATCATATCAGGGTCATTTTTTTTTTCGATGAACTCGCGATCGAATGAAGATACGCGATATGGTCGATGGCGTACGATGGAGGAGCCGTCGGTCTCGATACGATGCGCGATAATGGACGTGTGTCCCAAAGATGAGGAATGGGCATCAAACAATTTCTTATGCTTTTGTAGCAAGGCAAGCAACTCATCTGTCTGTGAAGAGCTCAGCTCTGGACTAATAGTAGCAGCAAGAGCAGAAACACATGATGAACGTCCAATAGAAAGAAGGCCAGAACACGCTGGCATAAGCAGGACAACAGAGACATGCTAGAATTCGGTAACGCAGGCCGATGTAGTGCCTTTAGAAATGAGAATTTTCTCAGACGTCTGGTTTGTAGCGAGAAGTCCCGAGCCATTGTGGAACCACACTTGGCCTGAATCAAGGGCTGTACCTCTTGCGAGACAGCGTGTCTTGTGAGACAGCTCTTGCGAGACAGGTTGGAAAAACACGTCACACGAGTTGATCACGTTGAAGTGATGGCAACTATTCGCTGATAGCCAGGTGGTAGCTCGGCATCTTCCGCAGCGAGCAAGCGAACGGGCTTGTCAACCGCATGAAGGGCACAGTCAGTTTCCATCATATGAATAACATTTTCTCGACAGCAAATGGAATCGTTCACCGTACACAGAAAATCCCAGTCAATATAAGCTGCTCAGCACACGAACTCAGCCCGGCGAATTGTACAAAATTGAGAAGACAAGCAATGATAACACGAGTGGTGCACATAGAGGCAGGTCTAATGGTGTCCCCTTGAGCAGCGAGCAGTGTAAGTCCATCATAAGGGGTGGGGGCTTTTCGCAGACTTGAGCACAAAAAACGATCAATCAAATACAAACAAGCACCAGTGTCTATTGAAGCGTCCACGTACACAACTTCTAATAAATAAGATATCGCAGTATATGGACACACTGGAGGAACTTCTGCCGTTTCACTCGATGCAGTTTTTTCTTCAAAAGCTGCAGAGGTTAGTTTTCCGGGCGTTGGTTGGTGAATTCCGAGACAGGCCGCTATGGAGACGTAGAGTGGCGGAGGACTGATGGTGAGCGGCGTCTAGTAGAGCGGTAAGGAGGGGTTCTCGCAGTTGGCGACCGGGAGGCACTTAGCAGCGGATCATAAGGAGGGCGTTGGGAAGTGGCGCTGATTGTCCCATCCTCCCGTTCGTAGGAATCGAATCCCCGACGCTCGTCCTGCTGACGGTTCCGGCAGAAGCGTGCAGTGTGTGCCCGATAGCCGCAGTAATAACAGAACGGAGGAGGTGGCCGCCATGGGGGGTAAAAGGGCTGGTTAGGCGCTCTCGGAGTCATTGAAGTATGGGGACAGGCGTCGAGTGTGCAGGCATCGGTTGTACTACGGGTGGTGAACCAGCGAGGACTTACCAGCGAGTGCGGGTGAACCAGCGAGTGCGTACTGCGGCTGGAGTCAAGGTACAGGAGAGTCTACATACGCTGGCCTGGTCGTGGACGCCAACTCCTCTTTGATAACGTTGCGCAAAAGAGTGTTGGAGTGGAGAGGTCGACTCGGGGTCATTGAGAAGACGAAAGATAGCAGCTCATCCCGTATAATTGTCTGGATCATAGTACGCATTGAGGGATCAGTCGTGGTGGTGTATTCAGGGCTGTCCGGCGGTAACCATTGAGTCTCAAGTTCCTCTAGGCGTTGGCACGTGGCAACAACGTCAGCGACAAGTGGTAGGGTTTTGTATGACCAAGCGATTGAACGCGACCGTGCTGATACCTTTCAATAGATGGCTAACGCTCTCTGATTCGGACATGGACGTGCTTAAATAGTGACAGAGAGCAAGCACATCCTCTATGTACGAGCTGCCCCGCCGCGGTGGACTAGTGGCTAAGGTACTCGGCTGCTGACCCGCTGGGCGCTGGTTCGAATCCCGGTTGCGGCGGCTGCATTTCCGATGGAGGCGGAAATGTTGTAGGCCCGTGTGCTCAGATTTGGGTGCACGTTAAAGAACCCCAGGTGGTCTAAATTTCCGGAGCCCTCCACTACGGCGTCTCTCATAATCATATAGTGGTCTTGGGACGTTAAACCCCACATATCAATCAATCTATGTACGAGCTGTAAGACTCACAGTGTTGTTTCTTACGAGCGCCCAGTGTCTTCTTCGCGAGGGCTGAACGAAGCGCCGGGGTGCCCAAGGTTTGGCGAAGCTGTTGCTTGAAATGTGTCTAGCCCGTGATGTTCGTTTCATGATATAAAAACCACGTTTCAGCGATGCCTGTCAGATAGAAAAAACATGGCGAAGCTTGGCAGAGTCATCCGAGTTGTTAGTGGAACTCGCTAGATCGAATTGGTTCAGCCAATCCTCCACATTTTCACCTATAACTCCGGTGAATAAGGGCGGATCACGCTGGTGCACAGTGATAATCCACGATGAATAGGCCGCGGTAGCCAGGACCGTGGACGTACATGCAGGAGCGCCGGTTGGTTCGTTCTGAGGCATGTTACCAGACACCTGGCAGAGACGACAACCTGAGCGGAGTTCTAGGAGCTTGAGTGGACTGTGAGAGGACGGAAAATCGCTGAGCACACTCCACCACTTGTGATGCAATGGTGAAGGCAACCTTTATTAGGCCCAGAAAATACGATGACATGACCACACCCGAGGCACAGAACCCAGGCAAGCCAAGTTCCCACACCAGATGAAGACGACGACCACTCAAGAGGATGAACATGCCTGAAGAAAGTAGATGTGCCAAATGAATGCCCACAATATGATACAGTGGGCATTACAAGGGGTTGCAATATCTTCTCGCAATATTTTGCAGATACGTACACACACATTGTACAACTTTTGGAGTCGCGGACGTCAGTACAGTTAGCTGCAGCTTTGGGAGTTCCACAGAAATAGCAATCTAGGCAAATCTAGCACGCATCACTGCAGGGGACCAGCATTACCAGCTCAAAACAGAGCTTTGTAGCAAAAGGCATGCTTGTGAAACATGTGACGCTCACATAATTCAGTCGCGAGTACCAGCACATCACCGAAAGTACGACATTCACCAAAATATACGAAACTGTGGAAGTTTCAGTATTTTACTGAATGGACCCCTGGGATTCTATTACGTACACGTGGTTTGGGACACCTAGGTCATCGCTCTCACACCTGCTCCTGAAGCTGAAGGCCTGCATCTGGGTCATCTTATCGAACGTGAATATTCTATAGCTATGTAATTCATTATAGCGTTATCAAGCATGTATCATTTTTAAATGACAGGGAATGTAAACAAGTACACGGGAACAAAGACAGGACATCACGAATGTCCTCATCAGGAGTTGTAGATGTCCTCATTTCCTTCTTGTGTCCCTGTTGGCACACCCTGTCATTTGAACAAATACACTCCAAATAGCCCTTTTTTGTATTTTTAAACAAATGTGCCAATCTACTCCGTCAAGAATCGTTACCAAACTTCGGCACCAGAAAGTGAAAACACAACGTTAGAAATCACAGGGTCACCACCTATTCGCCTCGGAAAATTCGCAGGCAAAGGCCATCGTGTGGGCCTCATTTATCGTCCGCATTGTATAGACATTCTAGTCAGCTAACGAACTTGATACTAGGTCTCACTAATCCAACTTTCACTAATGAGCAGCATATAAATATATTTTCCAAACTACCATAATATTTTTACGCGCAAGACAGACTCAGAAGACAGAGTTTAGGGAATACACCTAGGTGTAACTGCTTAGGAGAGCAGTGCTGCTGATACGAAGAGCTCGCGGCAGTCTATCTTTTGTCATTCAGTTGTACGTCTTGTTGATTGCTATGCCACTGGTGCTGTCGGCGGTGGAGGCATCATCCCGGAACTTTAGAGGTTATTCCTAGAAGCAGAGTTGTAGGTGTTCTGCTTTTACACGTGGACATCACTCGGTCGAACAAATGACTATGGGCCGACATTAACGATGGTGCACGAAAAAGCAATAGCACGGAGCGAGAGATGCAAAACACAGTGTAAACTATTAGCAGAGAATTTATTGCAATAACAGATCTATACAAGCGATGAAATGCACACGTGTTGATGAAATCTATCGATCAGGAGACGAAGAGATGACGAAGGGTTGCGGCTACTCTCATAGGTAATAAATTTTACTTGCCGCAGTACACCGTAAGTTCTCCTACAAGGACACGAAAGTTTCTCTGATAGGGCCACCAACGATTAACGGACAAGAGTTGTTCGAGGGTACCAGGAGAAAAATATGTGTCTCGATGGGAAGCATCGTACCGACGTCACTGCTTGCTCTGCGACACCGGCCAACGAGCATCGTCAAGCGGACGGGCATAGTCATTACGAGCATACTCGCTGATGGACAAGGTATTGCCTGCAATGATTGTGTCAAGTGGTAAAATCGGCTCCTTTCTATACTATATTAAGAAGAGTGAAAAGGATACTGTGTCGTGATTAACGTTATTAGCTGGCGTTTGTTGGTGAGCTTTGCGTTCGCAACTATAGCATGCTACGTAACGCATTAAAAAACAATATCTCTTACATTGCTACTAGGCCTGGCAACGGACAGTGCTGTAGTGGTATTAGTAGTGCATTATACACCTATTGCGAGAGTTCTAGGTTCAAGCTACTAACAGCAACTTGCTTCTTCATGCGATTTGTCCTCCTTTTTGTTATTATTTTTTTTCAATTCCCTTCCATTGACACAGCCCCGATTCACTTCTCTTCATTTCCTCGTGGTGCAAGATCGTCGTAAAGGGGCACTGCAACACTTTTCGAGCATGTTCAGAAAACGCTGCCAATCGGGATTAGGGGTTCCGGAGGAGACATGAACGAAATATTTTAGCGCAGCACGTGTTCTGGAATTCACTTTTTCAAAGTCAGACAAATGACTTATCCTTATCTCAACAAACGACGGAACAAGCTGAAAAATCACTCGTCAGAGCCATCATACTCGCCATTGGCTGATATGAGCATGGCGCGCTCGGTCGTTATTGGAATTTCAGTGGTAGGAAGCGACTTGTCCACACGTGCGCGCGCGATCACACTGTAAAGCCGTGTATTCAAAAAAAAAAGGGGGGGGGGTGAGAGAAAGTGCTCAAAGTCACGAGGCGCGGATGTCGTTTTTCTTTCCCCGTGCCATCTATGCCTGTTTAGCTTCCAGCGCTTTGTCGGGATGACAGAAGAGAGGATGCAATGACAGGATGCGACAAATATGTGCAGCTCCGCTCCCATTGGACGGATCCTAAAAAATTGCATTGATTAATTCTCGAGGCAATAAAGTTCTTTCATTACTCCATTCAATAGCTACTTGAGAAAGGGTTGCATGACCCCTTACAGTATAGAATGCTGCCCGGTTCATTCATTCACGCAACTGTAACTGGTGTTACAGCTGCGTTTTGAGTTATGGCAGTATAGAATTGTGGTGTGACAGCTGCCCCCCCCCCCACCCCAAAAAATACGCTCTGATTGTTGCGCACTTTAAGAACAACCTGATGTATACAGGCTAAGGCAGTGACGAAAGCAATGCTGAGGCAACAGCTGACTGCGTTATTCTTTATCGACGGAGATGCGCTATTTTTCATAGAATTCACGCTACTTGTGCCAACTAAATGAGGCACACAGGGGTCTTCAGTTACGGGATAGTGGGGTATTGCTTATTATGCTGTTAGACGAACTGGCTCACAACGCCCGTGAAGCTCTCCGTACACTCACTCTACGAGTTGGAAAGTACTATTCATTCCAAAACTAGTTATTCAAGTAGTGCTCACTGATCCTGTAAAGACATTGGCTCTCTCAATGTTTAACGAGAACATGAAGGTCGACGACCTTCAGATGCAAGTTTTGTTGCCACAGCGGCAGAAAACAGGGTACCATCATTATTACCAGGTTAGTGAGTGGATGTTTGGCTGCTTGTGGATTCTTTGAAAGAATCCGCTGAAAGAATACCTAAAGGGTGGGGGAACGTCTTAAGCATGCTGACGAATACACTTCGTAGGTTACTGGTAGGGGAACATGAGAGTTGAATGATACTTCGAGCAACATGATCATGAAAAAAGAACGTCAGGCTTGCGTGCACGGAAGGCAGTGGCAGGGAAAGCCGGAAAAGCAGCATTTATAAAGCCGCTACTATCACATATACACTTGCATGGTAAGCACACCGTTGTTCACCACGCCTTTGTCAAGTAGGGAAACACCCATTACGCCATCATTGTTCATTCTACGGAGAGGAGAGGTGCCCGCTGCATACCTGAAAAACAAGACGTTTACTTTGTTGATGTTGTGTCTGATGGCGGTGTAGAAATATGAATAGGCCATTTGTAATGGGTCGACCTCTTTAAACACTTAGGTTCTTCAAAAATATTTACGTGCTTTGAAAGTAAGGTGCATTTCATAAAGCATTAAAAAATGAACCCTTTTCCATGTTCTTTTTTACTGAGCTCAAAGAGTGCCATCACTATTTTAGCCGGAAAGTAACTATTTTTGTGTCACAAGTTTACGAAAGCCACCCAATCGATTAAATCGTTCCGGTACAGTAATGACGATGACCATCCTTTCAGCATTTTTTAGTGGCGACATCTAGAGGTTCAAAAAGCACACTGGTCTTTTCTAAAGATGCGCCAGATGACGCTAGTTATCCAAAGCACTTTTTTTTTCGCAAAAAAAAAGTATAGCAACAAGCATGCCGCCTCCTGCGCTGGACCCTGAAAGATTCTACGGACGCAAATGTACGTTAACTTGCACGTGAAGTTTTTTTTTAGGGGCGAAGCTCCTTAGGGCGTGGGCTGTGCGTCCCCTGTAGCCTGTATGTATCCACCTCTAGTTTAGTTCTTGCAGTGTTCACTAGATGGCGGTACCGTCCCCTGTATGTAGCCACCTCTAGTTTAGTTCTTGCAGTGTTCACTAGATGGCGGTACCGTCTCCTGTATGTAGCCACCTCTCGTTTAGTTCTTGTAGTGTTTACTAGATGGTGGTACTTGTAGCTGATGATGAAAAGATGCAAGATGTTATAAACTAGAAAGCGGTACTTGTAGTTGATGAAAGACGCGAGATCTTATAAAATAGGAATGATGTCACATATGGCGCGTGTCATTGGTTGAAGGCAATCGTTCGATTTAGTGTGGCGACGTACGCTAGGGGGAGTGATGTAATAAAATCGAGTGGGCAAAATGTACAGAGGATTCATGGTTTACCAGGTTTACCTCCGGAGCTTCGCCCACTCATCATCATTCACTTCGTGGATATGGCGGAATTTTTTGAGTAACGCGCAGTGGAAGAGTATTTTTACTGTCTGCGCTAGTAAAACGCGCTGTGGATCAGTTTGATTCTGTACAGAGACTTTATTCATGGTGGTCACCGACACCGACCACCGTGTATGAAAGGGCTACGGGAGGGGAGCTATCCGACTCGACCTAAAAAATTCAAAGTAAAATATTTTTTTTGGCTCAAAACGTTCCTTTCATTTCAACATTTCGTCCAACAATGACAGCTATGTTGTAGGCGACAGCTCAAGTGACGGCGAATTTGACCCGAAAAAGGATAGCCACAATCACTCTCCCGAAGAAAAATCTGTGGCTACACAAGTTACTGAATGTGTCAGTGGCTCTTCGGACACCGAATTAGATCAAGAAACTTCCCTTGAACTCCAAAAAGTTCCCGTGTGGAGCACTAAGTATCGGATGTCTCCACCGCTGATGTTTTCACCTGACTGCCGACTTCCACGTGACATACTCTCCACCCATAATATCACCCTATTTGGCGTTTTTAGTCTTTTGTGGGCGCCTGATTGAATTAACAAGATTGTGTTTGAGACGAAACTTTACGCACAGCAAGAAAACAAGCGCTTCGTTCCCACAACTGACAAAGAAATGCGTGCGTTCATAGGTCTCAATTTGTTGATGGGATTAAAAAGGAGTTCCAGTTGTTGCGACTACTGGAGCAGCGCACCTGAATTTATTGACCCATTCATTGCAAAAGTCATGACTGTGAACAGATTTGGGTGGCTGTTGTCCCATCTTCACCCAAATACAACGGTTTACAACTAGAGAGGAACGATCTAACTTTTGAGAAGCTGTACATGGTACGCCCACTTTTAACGAAAAATTCCAAAGCATTTGCTCAGCACTACCTGCCGACAGAATATTTGGCGATCGACGAATCCATAATAAAATTCAAAGGTCGAAGTTCTTTAAAGCAGTATATGCCAAAAAAGAAGATGAAAAGAGGCTACAAAGTTTGGATTCTCTATGCTAGTAGAGGCTACAATCACAAACTTCAAGTTCATACTGGCAAGTCTAAAAACAGCATTGGAAGACACTGGGGTGCACGTATTGTGAGGACATAGTTGATGGTTTGGGTGGAAAGCACCACCGCGTATTTTTTGACAACTATTTCACCAGCCACTACCTGCTGAAAGATCTCGCAGAAGCCGGATACATGCATGTGGCACAGTAAATGCCATCAGGAAGCACTTGACTAATCTAAAATCCGACAAGATGATGAAGAGGGGAGACACTGACTACTCAGTGAGCAACGACAAACTCTGCTGTTTGAAGTGGCCAGGTAAGCGAAGAGTTCACCTCTAGTCAAACTGGCACGACCCTGCCCACGAAGCTCAAGTAAACAGGAAAGAGGAAGATGGAGCCATCACCAAGGTGAACTGCCCTGCAGCCCTCCAAAAATACAACACGAACATGAATTTCGTTGAAAAGTTTGATCAGAAGAAATGGCAGTATTAGGTGGATCGGAAATCACGCAAGTGGTGACATCGGATATTTTTTCACTTTCTAGACTGCAGTGTTGTCAACGCATACTTTATTTTTCGGGAACATGCTGGTTCCGAAAATGACCCTGAAAGACTTTGGAGTAAATTTATTCCGCCAGATGACTACCGAATCTCTTATAGATCCTACAGACTAAACGCTAGTCATCTGTTGGCGCTGGGGCAGAACTTAAGCATTTCGAACCATTTGTCGATGTCACCATTCGCACAACAGCGTCCAACCATCAACCAACGAGGTGTTCGCCACGAAGGTGCGCAAACTGTAGCATGAAGGCGCACCCATCTCGAGATATTTGGATGTGTCAAACATGCAGCGTGCCACTTTGCCTTTGGAAAGGAAAAAGCTGTTTTTCGGAATTTCACAAGAAGGCACTGCCTGTATGCAAAGCGCAAAGCATGCTGCTACATCGAAAACGACCACTTGGTACAAATGTGTGGAGCATAGACCTTTCCGGCACGGAGGTCATCAGTGGTGATGAACTCCTAGGAACTTTGTTACGAGTCGTAATATTTTTTTGCTGCATGCAATGTGTTAATTATTACCTTTTATCATGACTTTTGCAATAAATTTCAAAATTTAAAGCAATACTGACATTTGTGCTTAAAAGAGTGAACGGTCGTAAGTTGCCTTCCAGGTATCCGGTGCAGGGGCGTAGCAACGAGGTGGCACACCGGGCACGTGCTTCAAGATGCCGAAATATTTTTTTCTTCATGGCATAGAGAGCGAAAAATGACTATTTTTAGGGGGTGCTCCTCCCGAAATCAAAGTGATGCCTTCCCCCCCCCCCCCCCCCCGAAAAAAAATTTCTGGCGATGCGCCTGACCCAGAGATATTAGGTGCAGATCACTTTTGGTACCCGGGCTGTCGTATTATATGGTCACTTAGCGTGCCGCAGACATAACCGCATGTAAAACCGGAAAACAAAAGACGGAAGTGAGAAATAGAAGAAAAGAAAAAGACAGGATGAAAAATACAAAGAACAAGCAAGAATAAATAGATAAAGCAAGAAGAAAAAGGAATAGCAGTAAACAAATAAAGCAGACCAAGATAACTAAAATGTGAAAATGAAAGAATGAAAGCAAGAAAGATAGAAGAAAAATGAACGAAGAATGAAAACTCTTAGCACCAATTAGTATTAAGCTACGTTAATATATTTTTTTCTGAAAGGAGTCGTGTAATAGTTCATTCCATTTAAACGCACAGTCTACTACGAAGGTTTGTGAACACATTGCAAGAATAAGTCTTCAGTTACATTCATGAGCACAACTGCAGCAGCAATACGTCGCTAGGTTATACTTCATCTTTGCAGCCTCGATACGTACACTTGTGCCTTCACACACCAAAGCAATTTCGGCAAAAAGTGTTTAGTTCACCAGGTGAAGCGATTACGAGCGTCTGACGTAGTCCATGCCGTTTTGCTGAATCACACCTCTCAAAGAAGCACCAGTCAAAAAAAAAATGGTGGGTTTGCAATTCCTAGAAGGAAAGCCTGAACCTAAATGGCTTTCGTTGTGTAGGTACCGTATCGAATAGATTGAAGAGCCCGGTGAGAAACTTTGTTACGCACTGGGTGGAGGGAATAGAATTTGTGAATAAGGTATCTCTTGTGATTAGCGTAGCACGGAAAACAATTTTTTGTGATTAATAAGAACAAACAGACAATAATACCAGGGAAATTATCGGAGATGTTACTAGAAGTAGATGTAACGTAAGTGTGAAGAAAGACAAGTGGACGAAAAAAATATAATTTGCCACCGGGAAAGATCCTAACCTGCTAACTTCAAACAATGCGTCCGATGATCTACCACCAAGCTGTTGTAGGGTATATATGTGCATTTACATGTGAGCCAAATATTCATTGTCTTGCATATAGATGAAGTCAAGTGCCCTTAGCAGTTATGTTTCATGTAGACTCCCACGTGTGCTGGATTGATAGGTTCGGATATTGTACGGTCATGTGCAGATAAGTTATCGTATCTATCTCTTCTACCTTCGTGCGCATCTGCACTTGTTAGTAGGCGTTCGTGGTGTCTCGACTTCCTCTTTGTGTGTATGCTTGCATGCTCTTTCTTTTTTGAATGAATACCAATAGTTGTTTCTGTGGATCAATACGTACATCTGTTACTCAGACAGAAATAAGCAAAAAGTGTAATTATAAGGAAAAAAATAGGCTTGTCCGCGATGAAACGATGTATACGTGTGTAGCAAAGCATACAAAAGGAAAGAAGATGCCACACAAGCGAATCACACCAACAGAAAGTCTTCGCGACAATGAAACAACAAAGAACACTTGGTAAATAAAAAAGTATACGTTCACTGAAAGCCTGTAGCCATTCGAGCCACTATAAATGTTCTTTTGTTCGGCCTTACTTCTTTTTTTTCTTATTGTTTGACACCCTCTCAGCTATCCCACCAATGGTTAAACTGCGCGAGGGTGAGAAGCCACAGCTGGCATTGTCCCAGGGTGCGGGTGGTGGGACGGAGCGACGGAAGCACGGGATATTAAATATTTTCACATTCAATGGGGCTGCACACGGTTTCCGGCCTCGTTCTCTGCGGGCAAGGTCACTAGCTACCCGGCTCATGACGTCAGTCTCTATTACGCAGATTGTGGTGCAGGCTTCTTTGCATCACCCTACGGGACTTAGATGTTCTTGTCTATCAAATACCAGGAACTGATTTCTTTGATAAGACGATATCTTATTAGACCACTATTCGATGAGTTAGTGTTAGGTGCTCAGCCAGGGAAGCTATTCTCGCGGTGTGTAAATCGCGGACATGTGCGATTCGATTGGAGCATTGATCGATTCGAGCACGCCACTTATTTCCGGTATTCCTTCCGCAACGTCATTTTGACGCCACGCAGCTTTCACAATTCTTGACAGAAATGAGACAAACGGAATGAATTTCGCTACAAGGAAGTCTGCCCTCACACATACGCTTTTGGACGCACATCTCTGAGACCGTGCATGGACTTCAATCGCATTAGCTCTTGAATCAGGTTTAACGTGGCAACCTGCCTTACGCCTCTGAAAGGTATGTACGCATTCCCTGCATCGCTTTTCAAACATCGCAGCGCGTCATATGGACATGCAGGCTTGTCAACTTTGTTTAACGTCATGTTGTTCTACACATCAACGCCTTAGTTTGTTTTCACGATGGGGGTCTGCTGGCGGGTTCGATGCGCCAACGTAGTCAAGCGCGCTATGACGTCACGACTTCCCGTTTTTTTTTTGAGGGTTACTGAACACACTTCAGCAAAATATACATGTGCACGAATCGGGCATCGCGACAATAGCTCCCCTGCATTATTTTACAAGCACAAATGTGGTTACAGGAGTCGTTGTGCGACTTTTACAAGCCCCCGCACCGAACGCCCGTTTTTTTTACTTGTCCCAGCGTACCAGGACTATAGTTTCATCTGCCTAACTTACAATTGTAATGGGATACAAAGAACATTATTGAATGATCTGGAGAAGTGCCACCTTTTAGGCCAACACCGCGGGCCCCGCCTACGTGAGCACAGTGAGACCAAGCCTAACCGCCGCATTGCAGGCTCTCTGAACAGCCCAAAGTTGATGCTGATCTTCCGAGCTCTTGAGCGTCGAGCTCCATTTCTGCTCTGTGAAGTCCTTATCTGCATGCGACTCGTTTCTCTTTTGCTCCCCTGTAACCCTCCCCCATTGTAGGGCGGCAGGTCAGAGCACACTATTATCGGTCAGGACGACTGCTCTAACTTTCTTGATTCTTTATTCTTTATTCATACATAACCCCGATTCGCGCAGAGGCGTTACAGCATGGGGGTTACAAGCATGAAAGAAAAAAAACATATTCATTCTTACTACACATTTGCTCAGACAGCAAGCCATTCCACTCGTTGATGGTTTTCACAAAAAAAACGAGTACGCGTACAAGTTCGTCCTGACCTGGTATGACCTTATTTTGTGTATATGATCCATACGTTTAGATATGTACTAAATTTGTGCTTGACAGTACACACTGCCTTGTCATTGCACATTATCCTTCATTTTCGGAAGGAGTTGCTTAAGAATGTCAAGGCATGAGCTCTTAAAATTCTAATCTAAGCATCTCAACCAACAAAATGTTGATAACACCACTGGGTATAGGTTTCACAGCCTTGAACAAAAGCCCCCCACATTCAGCGCGAAATAGCCGCCAGAGGTCCTGAATGTTTGGTAGATTGTTAATAACGCAAAAAGTTCAAGATGCAGGAATCGAGGCTCTTCTGGAACGCTTAGAAAGGAGAGAGCAAAATATCCAAAAATAAAGCTTATGTCTAAGTCAATTACTATTTGTGGCACTTAATACAGCAAGCACATGGAAATGGTACCAGTCCTTAGCCTGATCAGCACCTAGCAGTACAACTTTGCAGTGCTGCAAACGAGTTCTGCGAAAGCCCTGAAGGTAGCGGAAAAGGTCATGAAGACAACCACCAAGTTGTAGCACACATTCACAAGAGAATCCTTACAGATTTCTCAGAAAACAAGTTCCTTAGTTGCCGGAAAATTGTCCCGGTCCATGGTTTAAACCTGGGACCAACGCCATTCCGGAGTGGTCCCTCTGCCAATTGAGCTAACCAGGAAGCTAGCTAGTGATAGCGTGATGGTGGATGTATTGACAGCTCTAAACACATGGAGACACGAATTGCGAATGAGCTCTGCTGAAATCCGCAAGGTGGCGGAAAGGTCGAAGAGGATAAAGGGCACTCGATTGTAGCACAAAGCCATGAAGAAATCTGTACGGATTTCTCAGAAGTGTTCGCTGTGCTGCCCATCTATATCAGCAATAGCAGACGTGTTTGAAGATGCACGTGTCACGTCATGTTAGCGTCAATTTTAGCTAGGCGCTATCCACTGAAGTTGGTCTATATGTAGGACTATCTAGGGCTACTTTCCTCGCAAGTACAAGCGTTACATTTCTGTTTAGCGCATCTGGTGTTAGTAATATGCATGTTGTTCTTGGCATTGTGATGCAACGGTATACAATTGGTTATATAAAACATAAGCGACTGTTAAACATACATGTCTGTTTGAAACAAAATTGTACAAAGATTTACCGTCATTTGATACGGTTTCTCTCAACAAAATAGTACATCACAAATGGCTATAGAAGTTATGGATTATTGCGCGTAGCGCTATGTGTCGCCTGGTGGCCTGTCGATTCTGAATGGGAAATATGCCAAAAAATTATGGGACGAAAAAAATTAGTCATTAAAAACGACTTCCGCTTCTGTAGAGCATAGACATAATTGAACATTCTAGAAAAATTAGTGTTGCACAATAAACCACTTGGCTTCTCAAAATGTCACGTCGGAACCAGTCCCAACACAAGTTAAAAATTGTTTGGGTGTTTTCTTGTACTTTGCGTTTTGTACCGAATTTTGCCAACACTTTCTACCCTCTGATATCATTGCAACGCAAGGACACTCCTTTCACATGGAGAACGAATCGTGACTCGTTGTTTTAGAAGCTTAATTCATAAGCTCTTCCGGACCCATACTCCGTCATTTGGATCCTTCTGCCACAATGGAAGTGCACATCAACGCAAGCGGATTCAGCCACTGAGCCGTCCTTATCAATCGTTTAGGTGACGCCAAGCTGTCACGCGGTCCCGTTAATTCGGGAGGCGATCGCCGGGCTAATTCCAAGGGCCGAAGTATCGGGCCTCCGAACCGCACCACAAAAGCGTGGACAATTTAGAAGTGGTCCTATTTGGCGCGCCAGCGGACGCCAGCTGTGGCCCAAAGAACAAGTCAGAGCCGAGAGTTGATAAACAAAACAAAACTATTTTCTCAGCCATGGCAGATCAAAACGATACACATATATGCACACTCCACAATAGTTGAATACAATATGTCACCAATCAAACAATGTACTACACAGTACAATCAGCCACACTCGAAACAACGGACACAGACAACAATACGCACTACAATGCAGTCGCATGCATTGAACAACCAAGACGCTTAAAGACTAAAGAGATAGAAAACCTATTCAGTCCAAAGTTCTTGGAACAAAAGTCTAGATGATACTCTTCCGAGAAGCACTCACTCGAAGTCCAGCGTTGTTGTCATTCCGCTGCTCCCGAAGTGTCTCTTCCAGGAAACCTCGCGTCTTCAATTGGCCACTCTCCAAGCTTCGAACTTCTTCGCCGGAAACACGTCGGCTTCCCACACGCAGCATTTGCCACGAGTCTTCGCTCGATAGGGGTAGACACACACTCTTGCCTGTAGCTCGAGTCTTCACCCCTCACGTGGAAATCCTCTTCTTCTCCACTTCCTTCTTCTCCTCCTTTGTCACGGAAGACAAAAGGCTTCGCCCACAAGGCGGCACACCCAACGCACTCTGGCGCATGCTTTCTTCTTCTCCTGCTTTGTCACTAAAGACAAAACCTTCACTGACAGACGCGGCGGGATACCCTACGCACTCTGGCGTTAACTTCCTTCTCCTCCTGATCTACCATCTCGGCTGCTCGATTAAATACCTTCCGCGCGAGATTTCAGAAAGTTCTCATCATTTCGTCGGCGCGATACGCAGTGAAGGCTGGAGGAAATAGCGAGACAATACGGGGGCCGTCCACGACGACGACGGATGACTCAACCCGGCATCACCACGCCCCTTTCCATCGAGAAATTTCCAGGGCTTGCTCGGCCGCCGATGCGAGGAGGTTTCGTCGGTGAACCTACGCTTCCGAGGGGAGAGGGACGCGCGCTCGGGGAGTCTTTAGATGCTTGTTTTCTTTTCTTTATCGTTGACCTCTCCGCGCTTCGTCGCGAGAATTAGGCGCGCGCCCGTTTTTGAGCGCTCGTTTTGTGACACTGCCCCCCACTTTAAGAATATTATCTCATAATATTCAAAACCACACAAACGAGCGCGAACAGTCCCCACACTCTCAGAGACTGTAACATAGTCCGTCGCTCACGACACGTCACATTCACAATAGATCACTCTATTCAATTGTGCATTGTAATTCAATCTCACACACATGAGATATAGCTACAGGTACATGAGTACAACACTCCTTCACATATTCCAGACAATGCAAATGTGCAAAGTTCTTTCATTACAACAATTGTACAATGCTATACATCACATCACCATAACAAACATTTTGATTCACTCGACATACAGTTGTGACACAGGACAGCAAGCACATTAACTTAACATATAGCACTGTCAAACACGTTCAGATTCGACCTCAACACCTATACCGTGTACTTCGAGCTGCGCTTGCGTCCTTTCTTGCGGTGCTCGCTCGATCTCTTCTTGTTCTTCCTCGTTTTGTTCCGGTGAGCCCTTTCCACCGATGGTATCTGAGGCGGCGTCTGAGCCATCGTTGTCGATTCCGACATGGTTAGTGGGTCATAACGTTCAACGGGTCCTGTCTGTTTATTTACCAGCTTGTTCATTTCGCGGCATTGGGCCTGGCTGGCCGACTCCGTCACCTCTACACAGTCGGTCGGTTGAGGTCGTGCCGACGTAAGTCCAGCTGCCCAGCACGTGAACTCGTTCAACACGATCATCTTTTCATTCACTGTCTCTTGCACCCGGGCTTCACCTGGGGCTCGAGTGAAATCGGGGTATTTTTCCGCTGTATCTCGCGGTCCTTGTGTTGGCGGGGGATCGATCTTAGGGTATTTTCCCAAACGTTCTGGATGCGCCCGATCGATGTTTCCGATGACGAGGTCATACAGGGGGGTCGTCATGCATAGAGCAGTGACCTTCCCGCTGAAGTACGGGGTTTCAACCTCAATTTCTGCTTCGGGAAGCATCCTAATCGTACGTTCAATTAGGTTTCGTTTTTCCTGTCAACTCACCTTCCCGTACGAAATTTCTCCGCACAATAACAGTGGAGCTGCCGGTATCTCTTAACACCGTAACCTTCTTGCCCGCAACTTTTCCAGGCAGCGTTGGCATTCCCTTCGTAACACCGGTCGGCTGTTTTGTCATTACAGCACCCACAATAGGAAGTTTCTCCCAATTTTTCAACTCTACGAATCCGTTGGTGACGGCATCACCATCGGATTTCGGTGCTGCTAGCACACAGGATACCTGATGAGTTTGACTCACTCCGTTACGACAACCGTCTGCTTTGTGCCCATTCTGACCACACTTGAATTATTTTACGACCGTGGGACTCGTAAAGTTAGTACGACAGTTGTTCGCGCGATGACCCACTCGGTTACACAGAAAACATCGCGAAACACTCTCCGGTGCACGCTTCTTTTGTTCGGGTGGCGATTTCTTCGATTCTTCGGGACACTCCTTCTTGACCTTGGCCAAATTACTGCCACCTTGCGCTTCCAAGAATTGATCAGCTAATTCAAGCATGTCTTCAAGTGACTTAGCTCTTCTCTCTGTCAAGTACAGCGACAGGCTTGGGTGGCAACTAGTAAGAAATTTTTCTCTAATTAGGAGCTCTCTAAGTTCATCTTACTCCTGCGCTGTCCCTGAAAGTTCAATCCATCTGTCGAAATAATGGCAAAGTCGGGCGGCATATTGCGTAGCCGTTTCACCATCAGCTGGCTTTCCTGTCCGAAATCTGTCCCGGAAACCTTCCACATTAAATCTAAATCGCTTCAGCAAAGCAGCTTTACCCTTTGCATAGTTGGCTGCATCGGTCGGCGTCAACCTACCGTACACACTGAGCGCTTCACCACTCAAGCAAGTACTCAAAGCAGTTGCACATTGATGTTCCGGGCAATTCTGGCTCCTTGCAATCGTCTCAAACCTGTGAAGATAGGCGTCAAGGTCGTCCTTCGTTTCATCAAACGCTACGAGCAGCTTGCTTGGGTTCAAGCGGAAGCTATGATCTTCCCATTCGCTGCTTTCAACTCTAGCTAGAACCGGAGTTTCATTTCGCTGTTGAAAACGGAGCCGCTCGAGTTCCATCTCGTGCTGCCGCTGCCATTCCCTTTCAGCCATCTCCGCTTCTCTTTCTTCTTTCAGCTGTCGCTCCTTTGCTTCTCTTTCTTTTCTCGCCCTTTCAGCTGCCAACTTTTCACTCTCCAGCTCCAACTTCAATTGTTGCTCTCTTTCTTCCTTCAGCTGTCGCGCCTTTGCCTCTTTTTCTTCTCTCACCCTTTCGGCTGCCGACTTTTCTTTCTCCAGCTCCAACTTCAATTGCTGCTCTCTTTCTTCTTTCAGCTGTCGCTCTTTCGCCTCTTATTCTTGTTTCGCCATCTCAGCGGCCAGCCTTTCTCTCTCCAACTCAGCTGCTTTTTCTTCCATGGCCCTCTCAGCTGCCACCCTCTCTCTCTCCAACTCATCTTCGTTTTCCGCTTTGGCTCTTTCGACCGCCAACCTTTCTTTTTCCAGCTCTGCTGCCTTGTTTTCTTTGGCCCTCTCTTCTTCTTTTTCCTTCTGTGTGACCCATTTCCGTAGTTCGGTGCCAGAAAGACCCATCTTCTCACCAAGAGTGACTAACTTTTCGAGATCCATTGTGTCTCGCAAATAAAACTTTGCCGCGTGCACAAAGTATCTGCCTAAATCAGTCTATCGAAACAATCACCTGCACTCGTTAACGAGAACACTGAACAACACACAAAATCGTTCCGAATGCACTATCAACAACTCGAGGCTTTTTCTCACTACTTTGTACGCACTGTGCACCAAAAGGTCCTAGTCGCGGACGCCAGAATATTTGTCACGCGGTCCCCTTAACTCGGGAGGCGATCGCCGGGCTAATTACAAGGGCCGAAGTATCGGCCCCCCGAATCGCACCACGAAAGCGTGGACAATTTAGAAGTGGTCCTATTTGGCGGCTGTGGCCCAAAGAACAAATCACAGCCGACAGTTGATAAACAAAACAAAATTATTTTCTCAGCTATGGCAGATCAAAACAATACACAAGTATGCACACTCGACAATAGTTGAATACAATATGTCACCAATCAAACAATGTACTACACAGTACAATTAGCCATACTCGAAACAACGGACCCAGACAATAATATGCACTACAATGCAGTCGCATGCATCGAACAACCAAGACACTTAAAGACTAAAGAGTTAGGAAACTTATTCAGTCCAAAGTCCTTGGAACAGAAGTCTGAATGATACTCTTCCGAGAATCACTCACTCAAAGTCCAATGTTGTTGTCGTTCCGCTGCCCCCGAAGTTTCTCTTCCAGAAAACCTCGCGTCTTCAATTGGTTACTCTCCAAGCTTCGAACTTCTTCGCCGGAAACACGTCGGCTTCCCACACGCAGCTGTTTCCACGCGTCTTCGCTCGATAGCGGTAGACACACACTCTTGCTTGTAGCTCGAGTCTTCACCCCTGAGGTGGAAATCCTCTTCTCCACTTCCTTCTTCTCCTCCTTTGTAACGGAAGACAAAAGGCTTCGCCCACAAGGCGGTACACCTTACGCACTCTGGCGCATACTTTGTTCTTCTCCTGCTTTGTCACTAAGGACAAAACCTTCACCGAATGACGCGGCGCGATACCCTACGCACTCTGGCGTTAACTTCCTTCTCCTGATCTCCTATCTCGGCTGCTCGATTAAATACCTTCCGCACGAGATTCCAGAAAGTTCTCATCATTTCGTCGGCGCGATACGCAGCGAAGGCTGGGGGAAAGTTCGAGACGATACGGGGGCCGTCCGCGAGGGATGACTCAACCCAGCATCACCACGCCCCTTTCCATCGAGAAATTTCCAGGGCTTGCTCGGACGCCGATGCGAGGAGGTTTCGTCGGCGAACCTACGCTTCCGAGGGGAGAGGGACGCGTGTCCGGGGAGTCTTTGGATGCTTGTTTTCTTTTTTTTATTGTTGACCTCATGGCGGTTCGTTGCGAGAATTTGGCGGCGCGTCCGTTTTTGAGCGCTCGTTTTGTGACACAAGCATGTCATAGCCTGCGACAGCTGTTCATTGAGGAAGGCCGTGCAGAATTACTAAGGCACGGGGCAGCAGTGCCTTGGTGTGATTTTTGCTGTCCAAAAGTTCTACCGATATCTCTACGGTAATCACTGCTTGATTGTTACTGATCATCATTCACTACGCTGGTAGTTAGTCTCGGTGACCGTTTCGGCGCATTGATCGATGGGCACTACGCTTGCGGGAATTTGACTTCGCGGTCTATTACAAGAATGGCTGCCAACGTGCCGACGCCGACTGTCTTTCACCTCTCCCGCGGCCAACACCGACTGTAGACGAAAATGTAGACGAAAGTCTGGCCGCCATTGACGATATAACACGTTTTCCCAACTTCACCATCTTTCGAAAAGAACAGCATGACGACCGCAGCTTCGATGCCCCCTTCGATTCAGCTGCTCAGCCGACAAGCAACAATGACTATTATTCAAGAAGACCTGTTCTATAGAAAGAATTGCGTAAACCGACGGTGCACGCCTGCTCTTATTGGTCCCCACGAATTCGCGATGACATTTGTTGAGTGCTATGTCTAATGACGTGACTGCTGGCCGTATGTGTTTCGCCAAAAGTTGTCACCGTATTCAAGGTAGACTAAAATAGCCTACAATAGGAAGTACTATTGAAAACCATGTGGCCTGTTGGTTAAAAATGGCGATTGAAGAGTCCGAAGACTGCCCCATTGGGACATTAACATTACGCTTAACACCATTACGCTTAACACCTGTAGAAATAGTGGGAGTGGATCGCGTCGGCTCTCTCCCAAGCTCATCAAACAACTGCCGGGTCTTCATTAGTGTTGACCACCTGACGCGGGATGCGGAGACCGTAGCGATGCCAACAACCACGCCAATTGATGTTTCGAGCTTCATCCTGTCTTCCATCATACCTCCCCATGAAACGCCTTGCACTATCGTGAGAGGTCATGGAGGCCAGATCGTCGCCGTTGAAGACAATGAGCTCTTGGGTCTCTTTGGCGGTCAATTTCACCAGGAAAGCTTCTGTCACACGCAGAAAAACTGTCTTCCTTAATATACGAACAGAACGCTGAAGAATATTACTTTTACGTACGTCAATTAACGGCAAAAGAATTGGAATAACATCCTACCTTTCATACATACGCCTAGAACAGGATGAGGAATGAAACTACTGTCTAAAGCCCCTTCTATCTCTTTTACTTGGGACAACCCCACAGCTTCTTCGACACCATTCCGACTTTAAATAATCATGTGGACTCTTTTATTATTCAGGCTTTCTGCCGCACTGAGGGGGGAGGGTGTGTAGCTCAGCTTCGTACGTTGGAGTCCCAGGGCTGTTCGCCGATCACTTATGTATCTAGGCACAATGATGTGTTCGACAACAGACGAGGTAGTTTGGCTATAGACGCTGCTTCGCAAGTGGGGCATGTGTGAAAAGGATATAGCACGTTACACCGGCCCCTTCGTTGTCATCGGTCACCTCTATGACCTTACGTTTTGAGCCCCATGTATTTAAAATCGGCGGTGTTCAAATTTCTTGGGAAACAGAGGACCTTTTAGTGCGATACTGGAATTCGGCCAAAGTATTCTGGTAGGACTCTGCGGTATACAAGGCGGAGTCGTTTTTCATAAGTAACCCATTAAAAAAAATTATCTTTCTCGTCTCTTTCTTATTCAATTATGAGAAACAAGTCCCTGCCGTCAAGAGAGGGCACCACGTGCAGAAGTTCTGAATTTCTGAGAACGATCCTCTTCTGAGTCCTCCGCATAACATCGATGCACAAAGTACGTGGATTCTACCGAAATTTTATACAAAAGTACTGGGATTTTTACAGTTGTCTACAGCTGTAGATAACTCAAAGAGGTATTCGTGTTGCCCCATCCCAACGCTGTCGCTACGTTGTGAGCGGCGCACAAAGAAGAAACTTCGGTTTATCCTGTATTACATATAGCCTTCACTGCTTCCGCACAAGTTCTGCAACGTTCTGAAAAGCAGCTGGGTGCGAGAGTTCGAGTGAAGCAAACCTGTGACATGGCGCTAGATACAAAGGGTGTATCTATGCAGACGGCCCGCATCTCCCGCAGGCTTGATTCATTTGCAGACTGAACTGGCATGCACACTGCGTGCATCTCTGTCTTTGCTCCTGCTTATTTTCGCTTTTTAATCCTAGAGCTCGTCTCGCAGAAATTTCGGTGTCACTGTCGATTGTCAATAGTTGCGAGTGAAAAATCGGCGTTGTGCGTGAGCGAAAATTTACAGTACATGAAAATCTTGAACGACGATTATCTTCCAACCGACGGCTTCTCCGTAACAAGTAGGCGTGCTACGCCAGTGCTTCAAACTGTTTCGAGAATGATGTCAACAGTAATGTAATGTAGTGCGAGGAGTCTACTTAACACATGCGTAGCATAAGATTAAAATTGGGTCAGGTGTCAAGAGATGCGAGTTCAGCAACGATTGTTTCGCTTAAAACCACAAAAACTATGAGAGCGCATAAGCATAATTACGCGTCATTATCAGTAACAGTATCATAAAAATTTTAACTGAACCAGTGCAGGCGCTTCCTACGAGAGGGTTGTCAGTACTTCACCAATTCACACACAAAAAAAAAAAACTTCAGCTAAGTCAACTTGTTGTAAGTGTATATAAAATAGGTATTCTTGGAGAGCTAGAAAAGACCAATGTTGTGCTTACAAGTGTTTCTTTCCTTGCTGCAAGGTGTCCACCGAGAAGCGTAGCGATACTAGCTATTCAGAAGGCGATTCGAATGCGGCCCCGTTCTGCTGTAGTGTTCTACTCTTGAAGGCGAACTTGAAGGGTACTCCAAGTTTGAAATATATTGCCAGATCGAAGCTTGTCGTTTTTTCATTAGATTATTATTTCCAGCAGCGTATATTTAGAGGAATCCGTGTTGCAATTACCAAGGTCATATAAGTTTTATTTTTTACTTTGAAAACCAGGAACACGCATGCTCAAGAAAGATACCTAATCTACAAAAAGCAAGCTGCCCGGTGTCATGAAAGAAAACAATCGTGATTGAATTATGTATTTATGAATTATTTTCGCCCGCGTTGACGGTATCTGTCGGCGGAGTTTACAATTGTCGTTTAGTTCTAAACAATAGTCCTATTCGTACTTTTTGCGTGAGTGCCACTTAGGAGTATTGAGTGGATGAACCACGAAGTATGACGTCATATTTCAAACGTGCGGTCGTAAAATACATATTCTTATTCTTTTTTTTAGGGGGATGACCTCACCGACAACCCTTTTACCTTCTACCTCAGCACTAATTTCATTGGAGGAACTCCTGCCATTGTCGTTGTATTCAACATACCCAGAAAAGTTACAAAGGGGGTAACACCATTCGTTTCTTCATAATATTTAAAGGTTTTTACTTCTTTAGCCACATTGCTAAATTCAAGATCGTATTTACGTGTCTGAAAAACACTGGCCTACTCGTTCTTGTGTGGAATATTTGAAGCAGTAATAAATTTGTGCAAGTCATTGTTCCTTGTGTGAATATCATACTAGATCTTGACGGGACTAACTGGGCGTTATCAAAATATCGTCAGCTGCCAACACGCTGGCTTACTCAAAGGGAATTATTGAGAATCCGGTAGCGTGGCGCTAACGCCAAAAGCTCCTAACCGTGGTTCCTAGGACATTGATTAATCTACACGGTGGTCTGTTTAACTTGTTGACACATGAGAGCATAAGTATTTGAACAAAATAAACACAATACAGAAAGAACAAAAAAGCAGAGGCAAAAAATAGAGCAACTGTGAGGCAATGGCTATACACCGAGTTTCTGCGTCTCATGTCTTTAATTGTAAAAAAACGTATGTTTTAACTAATGCACTTACCGACTGGAAGCCCCTCTCTACTTCTGCGTCGATGATGAAAGACGTGCCTACGGCGCCCCCATCAGAAAGATTTGCGCAACAAAAGTCGTCTTGCATTGCCTCCGGTACCGAAAGTACATCACCTGGTTTTACAATGCCTCCATCATGACCTGTTGTGGATTGTGGAACAATCTGCGACGCCATGGGGTGAAGTCATTCCTCTACGTAATGTTAATAACGTCAGCAGCTTTGTCCATCTACGACATAATGATCTCAATGAATGAATGAATGAATGAATGAATGAATGAATGAATCAGTCAGTTTTAGCGATTATTATTGTGCATAAACTTTACAAACGAGGGCCTAGAGTACAAGACTGTGACGCGACCGTCGTTTAATATGACATGACGTAATGATCCTTTCTTGCACCACTTGTGTTTGCACCAACGTGGCACACCGATACATATTTGTGATTATCGAGGCACACAAAGCTTTCGGCCTAATAGTAATATACCTGAGATTTAACGTCCAAAAAGTAAAATACGATTCTGCAGCCCGGGATTGTGGAGGGCTCCAAAACATTTTGACTGTCAGTGGTTCTCTAACGTGCACACCTGACGCATGAGGCACTGGCCTCTGCCGTTTCTCCTTCAGGAAAATGTGTCCGTTGCCTTGAAAAGATGTTACATATAGGGCCATGCTCGTATATATAATGGTCGTCTACACAGGCTAATAAAGTGGTGATGTGTAACATATGCACTGCACTAATACCGATAGTTTGCGTGTTTGACGGAACTTGCAATCTCTTCCTCTAGATACAAAGCACACATAAACACACGCATTATACATACATACATACATACATACATACATGCATACATACATACATACATACATACATACATACATACATACATACATACATACATACATACATACATACATACATACATACATACATACATACATACATACATACATACATACATACATACATACATACATACATACGTACGTACATACATACATACATACATACATACATACATACATACATACATACATACATACATACATACATACATACATACATACATATTGTCACGAAGAGTAGCACTGAGATTCAAGTGCGCGGGAAGTCATATCGAGGCAGAGGATGACGGAAAGATAAACAAGTCACAGCTTTGACGCAAAGGCGAAGCAATGAAAGCGATAGCAACAATTTGAAAGGCCACGCGCAGAATAAAAAGCAGATCGAAACGTGCCCCGCATTTTTCGCGTGCAAATTACGCACGACACCTACTTGCAGGTACGGATGCACGCGAATAGGCGTCTCATTTGTTACTAAGTTCGCTGAGTCTGAAAAGCGCGAGCTTTTCACGGACGGAGACGGCAATTCTTGCAGTGACCTAATACCCGTGCCACACGGGCATATAAAAAGGACATTTGGTGGCGAAGGCCTTCAGTTCCCGAATGACATTCGTTTCACCGGCGCTGCTACACGTCCAAAGCGAATGACGTTTGACTTGATGATGTCGATCACAGCACCTTCCAAGTGAGCATTGAGTGAATAGCAATAAAAAAATTAAGAAGCATTTACAAGCTTCATACACATCAGACAATCATCACATGTAGAAATAAGCGTATTACGATGTCCTAAGTTGTAGTTTCTTGATTTGTTTTACAACGTTGCAGCCAACCGTAGCAACCTAAGCCAACACTATAGTCAGATCCACAGCGTAAATAGACACTAAAATTGACAAGCGTTTCATTATCAATACTTTATTTTCTTCGTATAACGTTCAAAGCATCTTTTTAAGACTTTAGTGCAAATAAAAGACGGGAAATTTCATTTTTAGCTCAATATGATTTGTTTGATATACTTTTAGGTAAATCGCACTTCGCGAGCTGTGTCGTCGAGAGTAGGGATTTCTCAGTCAACTGAGTTCTGTCGAAGGCAGTTGGTGGCGAATGGCATTCGGATGAATGCCACTTTGTTCGCCCATGTGGCACCGCGCGAATGGCAATAAATCTGAAGGCATTCGGGGGTAAATGCCATTTTTTTCTGCCCGTGTGACACGGGTATTAGTGCACCAAGTAACTATACAGCCGAATCATTCCACGTAAAGCCCGAGGCCAGCTAGCCAAAGCGTACGATCCTCCCCTCCTCGCCACCGCGAGATAAAGGCGCGCGAGGGAGAGTCGCTCCCCTTCTCTAAGCCGGGCAAATTACGCGCAGGAGATTAGAGCGGGCGCCGCTGCGCGATGTAGCGACGTGCGCTCATTGCACCATATTTTTGGCAATGCCGAAAACACAGCAGCGGTAAGTGATAGATATATATAGCTTGCTGTATGAACGGTGAACAACGTTCTCCTGGGTGGCCCAGTGGTTAACGCCTCGCTTTTAAGTCGCAGAGGTCGCACGTTCGAATCCGCGCACCAGAGTGCATTCTTCTAGATTTTCTTTCTGTGTTTTCATATACGGTGTATGACATCGACGCCAACGCCGGTGGCAAAATCCTGCAGAGAGTGTCCACATAAGTGCTATCGCAATAATAACAGCCGGCTCAGAGTACGGGTGTTGTCTCTTGTGTGATTTTTTACAGTGACGCAGTCCGGCAATTGAACATGATGTCAGAAGCCACCAGTACGTGTCGTCGGCAGCGCGCGTAAGAAACGCCGCCTACGCTTACGCAATCATGGGCTCCCTGAACCGACGGCTGCTTTAACTACCCATCGAGTCATCCGCGGTTGGCATCAATGCCTCTTCGGTGGTTTTAGGGTACCGCCTGACAGGAACCTCACTACCACCTGACGACGAGAATGCGCACGATCTTAGGTCCACTGGGAATTCTCTCCACGCATTCCGTTCGACAACGTCTCGATGAGTACTCGACTGACACCTCAGCCGCATAGGGGAGCTCTCGGACACCTCAATGAGTACACCGATAAACTCCTATACCCTACAGACATCACCACCGGGGCTCTTTGATTTTCCACTTCTGGCTACCCGCGGGCTGCCAGAGCCAGCCAGAGCACGCACGTTTTTCTCGGGCTCTCCATCCTACCCCCCCCCCCCCCCACGGTGCACTTCCAATTGGCGTTCGTTTTTCTGGGGTTGGACGGTTTCAGGACAATTTACTTGTGGGAGCTTTCTGGAAGAATTTGGGTAGATTTCGGGCTAGCAGACGCCGAAAGGCTACGATGCGCGCTCGGCGCCATCTTTGGGTGCACTCGATGGATTGAAATGTGGGCGCTTGAGGACCGCGCCTTCGCTTGTCATTACGCGTGGCGTTATCTTCTAAAGCGCGTTTCGCCTTGCGAGATGAGGCAATTACGAGTGGCGGCGAATGTTTGAAGCTACTGTTCATCGCTATTGTTATGTTTCCTGTGAAGCTTCCTTTTGTAGACAACGCGGTGAACTGTTGCCTGCTGACTGCGTCGTGCACATGCCTCAAAAGTTATGTACTACACGTTTATATGCACGCATGGAGACAACTTTGGAGTTGTTTTCCACGGGCGAAGCTCCTTAAAGCGGCAGCCGTTCGTCCCTCGAAGTAGTGCGTAACCAGTATTACGTTTTGACTCGAAAGGTGGTGCCGATGGGAGATTTATCCTGTGCGTTGTTGAGAGAAATAAACGTTTCTTTAGAAAACAGTTTTCCGAGCTTGGCCCAGTGTCACCCTAAGGTTGGAGTGTTCTTTAGTCCAGGAAACCTCTGGCTTCGACTGCCCTCTTGGCCCTAGCGAACGAGTTGTCGCTGGTATTCCAGGTCCTCGTGGACGAGCTTGACCTCCCACGTTTCCATTAAATGGTCATGCGCGTTGATGAACAATAAAAATTGACGGCAGATCCATGAGGTGAATGAGGATGAGATTGGGCGAAGCTCCTGGAAGTAACACCGTGAAATTTTCTTCCATTAATTCGCCTGGTATAGATAGATCTATCTATCTATCTATCTATCTATCTATCTATCTATCTATCTATCTATCTATCTATCTATCTATCTATCTATCTATCTATCTATCTATCTATCTATCTATCTATCTATCTATCTATCTATCTGTCTGTCTGTCTGTCTGTCTGTCTGTCTGTCTGTCTGTCATCCATCCATTATGTCCACCAGTACAGGCCTTTAGGATGAACGTGCTGTTCGGTATTAGTCTCTAGACACACACACACACACACACACACACACACACACACACACACACACACACACACACACACACACACACACACACACACACACACACACGCGCACACACACACACACACACACACACACACACACACACACACACACACACACACACACTCACACACACACACACACACGCACACACACACACACACACACACACACACACACACACACACACAAACACACACACACACACACACACACAAACACACACACACACACACACACAAACACACACACACACGACACACACACACACACACACATATATGTATGTATATATATATATATATATATATATTGTAACAGCGAGCTGTGATAAGATGGTTTTATTTACAGCACGTGAACGATGGTCGTTTGCGGCAGCACACTGCGATCGTGCCAAGACTCTTCGTCTTGGCACGATAAAAGATTATATAACTGGCAGAGGTTTCTTTGTACAAACATATGAGGGTACAACTGCCCAACACTACACCTACGGCGGAGTACCTCAGGGAGGTGTTTTAAGCCCCACATTGTTCAATGTGGCCCTCATTGGTCTGGTGAAGGTTCTGCCAAAGTCGGTGTGCCTATCCATATACGCCGATGATATTTGCCTCTGGAGTGCTGCAGTTACTCGCCCTCAGGTGCGTGCACGAATACAGCGGGCAGCAACCCTCACAACAGCCTACCTTCAGAAACAAGGCCTAAATATATCAACTGTGAAGTGCGCGTTGATGGCGTTTACACGCAAACCAATGACGCCATACCCTGTTTACATCAATGGGCAGAGTGTCAAATATGCACGGACGCATCGTTTCCTGGGCATAATAATCGACAGAAGTCTTTCGTGGAGCCCACATTGTGCGTACTTGAAGAAGAGACTGCTATCTATTGTGCATATCATGAAATTCCTGTGCGGTAAAGCATGGGGAACTTCTGTGGCCTCCATGCTACAGCTGTACAGGGCCCTATTTCTGGGTCTATTGCGCTACAGCTTGCCGGTACTGACTAACACTTGCAAATCGAATACTCATTCATTGGAGAGTTTGCAGGGTCAGGCACTGCGTATCTGCCTAGGAATGCCCCGATGCGCTTCTACTTATGCCACAATCATGCTTGCCAAAGACCATCCGGTCAGGACATATATAGCTGTGGATTGCCTCAGAGCGTACATTCGACATGCTAGCCTAGTCCCCGACCACCACTTGGCCCTTCTACTTTCCGGAAGACCACGTGCTACGTTTTCAGACGTCATAGCCAAGCACCTAAACGGCATTCCATCAGGATATACGCCAGCTGCGAGAACGGCATGCCCTTTGTGGTGCCTCGACCAGTCGCAAGTACGTCTAGAAATTCCGGGAATCAAAAAGAAAAGCAGTCACTCCAGAGTAGCATAGAAGCAAGCAACACTGCTATTATTACATGAGTTGTACTTAGACCGAACGCAGATATACACTGATGGGTCCGTCTCATCCAGCAGCTCATCAAGTGCCGCTGTAATTCCGGCTGCAGAAATGACAATCAAGTTTAAGTTGTCGCATATGACTACATCTACGGCATCAGAGCTTGCTGCTATAAGGGCTGCTTTACAATATCTCGTTCAAGAACGTCCAGGAAAATGGGTCATATTCTGTGATTCGAAGGCAGCGCTTCAGAGTTTGCAGTCTGCCATGCGTAGGAGGAGCCATGACCAACTGGTACAAGAAATACGACATTGCCATCATGAAGCTCTAGCACGAGGGCATGATATTATATATCAATGGCTGCCTGGACATATCGGTATTACCGGAAATGAACTAGCCGATGATGCAGCCCGCTCAGCCCATGAAGAAACCCGTGTAGTCCCGATTCCTCTATCAAGGAATGATGCAGCAAGACAACTTTACCTGCTGGCTCGAGATCTCACACGCACGTTCTGGTCGTCTACCAGCTTCCAAAGGTGTCAATTTTATGAACTGGATCCTACGCTAAAGCTAAATCTACATCACAACTTTCCCGCTCCGATGCGACACTGTTATGCCGCCTTTGGTTGGGTGTTGCATTCACAAAGGTGTACTCCTTTCGCATTGGTATGGCAGACACTCCTACATGCGACTACTGCGGAGATGAAGAAACCATCGAACACGTCCTCTGCAGCTGCGCGTGCTACGACACACAGCGATGCCAGCTACGGATGGTTTTGAATCGACTTGACCCCGGACCATTTTGTGCGCAGAAGATACTAGGACCTTGGGCATCTGCCTCAGTTGCGCAGAAAGCAACTAAAGCACTGCTTCTTTACCTTAAGTCAACAAACCTGAGCGACCGCCTGTGAACTGTGTGTGCTCACCGAGTGTGCTCGTGATTGTGTGGACCTTCTCATCTTTGTGCAACCTCTTTTCTCCCCTTTATCCCTTCCCCAGTGCAGGGTAGCAAACCGGATGGGCGTCTGGTTAACCTCCCTGCCTTTCCTTGTATCTTTATCTCTCTCTCTCTCTCTTCGTCTTCCTCTGCTTCTCTTCTCTGCCTTTTTCTAGTCTGTTACATTCCCCCGCAAGCAGACGAAGCCCGTAGGGCGAGTTATGATGCACAAGGAGGGTAGAAAGGTTTCAGGCGAGCAACGTGAGTGAGCTGCGTTCTGCTCGATCGTCGACCATTGGACAAAAGACGAGCTATTACGTAAGTGAGCTGGCTTAGACGCTCCAAAACTAGAAATGGGCCTGAATATCGTGACAGAAGCTTTTGACACAATCCACGCTTGCGTTGCGGTGTCCAAAGTAACACCAAGTCACCTTTTTCGAATAAAACCGGTTCGTGACGGTCGTCGTATCGTTCCTTCGAACGACGTTGAGAGGCCAGAGTACGAAGACGAGCGGTTCGACGGGCTTCTTCCGCGAGGCACAGGGTGTTTGATACAGAGTCGTCATTGTGTAGAATGAAGGGTAAGAAAGTGTCTAGAAGACTTAGTGGCAACCTTGCGTACAACAGATAAAATGGGCTGAAGTTCGTTGTTTCATGTTTTGCCGTGTTGTACGCGTACGTGATAAGAGGCAGCACTTCATCCCAGTTCTTATGATTGGAAGAAACGTACGTGGCAAGCATGTTGGTCAGCATTCTGTTTGTCCGTTCAACGAGGCCATTCGTCTGTGGGTGATAAGGTGTGGAATGACGGAACTGTGTCGTGAACATGCGTAGTAATTCTTCAACGGCATCGGCAGTGAACTGGCGGCCACGATCGCTGATAATAACACGCGGTGGGCCATGGCGAAGGACCACGAAGTGAAGCAAGAAGTCCGCCACGGATGCAGCGGTAGAAGAGGGAATAGCTGTGGTTTCGGCATACCGCGTAAGATGATCTACGCAGACAATTATCCAGCGCTTCTTATTGTTAGATAACGGAAATGGACCCATAATGTCAATTCCTACTTGTTCAAAAGGTGTGCTGGGTGGTGTTAACGGCTGAAGGGGACCTGGTGTAGCGGTGGCTGGGCGCTTGTGACGTTGGCACGTCTCGCAGCTAGCGACGTAACGGTCGTCGTTTCGTACATTTTGGGCCAGTAAAAGCGTTCCTGCGTGCGGTTCAGCGTTCTAATGAAGCCGAAGTGACCGGACGTCGCATCGTCATGCATGGCACGTAGAACTTCGGAGCGAAGGCTCTCGGGGACAACTAAAAGAAAACGTGCTCCAGGTCTGGAGTAGTTAGTTTTATAGAGCAACTTGTCTCGGACAGTAAAGCGGCCGCTGCGTTGGGAGGCACGTGCGGCGGCAAAAAGAGGATCCAAGTTGAGATCGTTGCGTTGTTCTCTCTGGAAATCAGCTGCGTTGGGGAACGTGCTAGTAACAGCAGCAAGGCAGTCGTCAAAATTCTCAGCATCGCAGTCAGTAGTCGCAAGAGGAATCCGAAAGAGGCAGTCTGCATCAGCGTGACGACGGCCACTCTTGTACGACACCGTAAAGTCGTATTCCTGAAGTCGCAGCGCCCAACGTGCGAGGCGGCCAGAGGGGTCACGCAAACTGACCAGCCAGCATAACGAGTGGTGATCGGTAATTATCTTAAATGGCCTCCCGTAAAGATATAAACGAAACTTCTGTACTGCGAAAACAGCTGCCAGAGATTCCTGTTCGGTAACTGTGTAATTGCGTTCTGATTTGCTCAGGCAACGGCTGGCATATGCCACGACATGCTTTGCGCCATTGTGACGTTGTACAAGCACCGCGCCTACACCGATACCACTAGCGTCCGTGTGGACCTCATTCAGGCAAAATGGATCGAAGTGACGCAACAGTGGTGCTGACGTTAGTACAAACTTAAGTTGTGAGAATGCGGCGTCGCACTCTGGTGTCCAGTTGAAGGTTGCATCCTGTCGCAAGACGTTTGTCAGCGGATACACGATCTCCGCAAATCGTGGAACAAAACGACGAAAATATGAGCATAGGCCGACAAATGAGCGAAGTTCTCGTGCGGACTGCAGTGATTTAAAAGAGCTCACTGCTTCTATCTTGCGAGGATCGGGTCTGACGCCATCCTTGTCGACCAAGTGCCCCAGCACGAGAGTTTGACGTTCGCGAAAGCGACATTTTTTAGAATTCAGAACCAGCCCGGCTTTTTCGATGCAGTCGAGAACAAGACTGAGACGGTTGTTATGTTCCTCAAACGTACGGCCAAAGATCACAACATCGTCAAGGTAGCACATGCATATCTCCCATTTTAGACCACGTAATACTGTGTCCATAAATCTTTCAAAAGTGGCTGGAGCATTACAAAGGCCAAAAGGCATGACATTAAATTCAAATAAGCCATCCGGAGTTATGAAAGCAGACTTTCCTTTGTCGCCGGGTTCCATAGGTATTTGCCAATAACCTGACCGAAAATCAAGCGTTGAAAAATAGGAAGCGGCACGCAAGCAATTTATGACGTCATCAATCCGTAGTAAGGGATATACATCTTTCTTCGTCACAGTGTTTAGACGCCTGTAATCTACGCAGAATCTCCAGGAACCATCCTTTTTCCTGACAAGAATTACCGGGGCTGCCCACGGGCTGGACGACTCTTGCACGACCCCTTTGTTCAGCATGTCCTTTACTTGTTCGGCAATGACTTTGCGCTCAGAGGATGACACTCGGTAGGGCTTTTGGCGGATGAAGTGTGCAGAGCCAGTGTCTATTCTGTGACGAGCGCGAGGCGAGGGTAACTGGAGGGGTGCATCTTTATGTTTGAAGTCGAAAGCAGCAACATGCCGGGAAAGGACCTGCACCAGCGCTTGCCGTTCCGTCGTACCGAGAGCCTTGCTGATCATAGCGAGAATTAGATCTTCGTTATGGTGAATATCACAAGCAGAGGAAAAGGTGGGGAGGTCCGTAGCTATTGCTGCTATTGAGTTGCATGAGGCTTCATCAAAGAGAGCTATCGTCATCCCGCGAGGAAGCACAACCGGCGTGGTAGAACAGTTCAGCGCCCACAATGTTGCTACTCCTTTCGTCATGCACACAACAGAACAAGGCACAAGTATGTCCTCCTTAAAACAGTTCTTGCGCAGAGGCCCCACTAAGAGGTCAACACAAGCATCATCAACCGCTGTGGAAGAGACTCGAACGGGTGTCAGGCACCAAGATGGTGCTACCACTTCATCAAACACACTAAGTGTGTTCCTGTCTTCACCACGGTAGTCTTCTTCGGAACGCGACGGTAGAAACAAATTGTTTAGTCATATTTCCCCACTACCACAGTCAACGGAAGCACCGCATTGCTCCAGGAAATCTATACCAAGAATGACATCGTGCGAACAATGAGATAGAACCAGAAATTCCGATATAAATACTTTTTTAGCCAATGAAACACTGTCAGCACATACACCAAGAGGATTAAGCCACTCGCTGCCTACACCACGAAAGGTTATTGTATCGTCCCATGAAAACATAACTTTGCGACTTAAGCGGTTTCTGAAGGCGAGGCTCATCACAGACACAGTCGCCCCAGTGTTAACTAACGCCATCGTTGGTATTCCATCAATCAACACATTCACTTTGTTTTTGATCATTACAATAGGCAGAGGTATATCTTGAAAAGACCGTCCGGCGACCTCACCTCCATTGGCCGCGGATGCTAGTTTCCCGGCGGCGGAGAAGAACGACGCAGAGGAGATGGCGAGCGACGAGAACGGTTGGATGGTGGTGTCAAACTCCGCTCGGATGCTGGCGAATCACTGCGTCTGGTCTCGCGCAAAAAACGGTCCCTTGGAAACAAGTCAGTTGTCCGCAGGTCATATGAATCACCGAGTCTTGGTGGCGAAGACATGGCTGGTGTCCTTCGTGATTGGTGGCGTTGTTGGCGGCAATACCGAGCAATATGCCCAGTGAAACCACAGTTGTAGCACACGGGAGGGTCACTATTTATACTGTATTCATCGGAACGAGTCCTGGGCCGCTGCTCTCGGCGAGGAAGTTCGTTATAAGGCGAAGAACGGGTTTCTGCCATTCTCTGGAATCCACTGTATTCGCCGTAAGTCGCATCTTGGTAGTAGGGTCGGTACTGTCCTTGCCGCAGCGGGACGTAGTCCGGCTGAGAACCCTGAGTATAAGAATGTGGCTGTGCTCGTCGTGATCGCGCGTCATATCAGTATCAGCCACGTCATTGTATAGACGTGGCTGATACTGAGGTGTGGCATCAGAATCCTCAAAGCCCTCCGCCACTCGGTGCGAGGAGAATGAAGCAACGTTTCGCTCGAACTCTGGTGGCTGATAGGGAGGATGAGTGCTTGGGCGGTTTGCCACTTGCGCGTACAGGCCGAGTTCTTCATGTACGGTTTGCCGGATTGTTGTTGCAAGATCAAGCGCCTGGTTGCTGTCTATGCTGGCGATGGTCGTCACATTGGGTAGCCTGCCGAACTTTGGCGTGATGCGCCTCGTCTTTAGTTGCTCAAAATTGCGGCAATAACGAATGACATCGGTGACAGATGTCAAGGTGTCTTTCGCGATGAGGAAACTGTAAACATCTTCGGCGATTTCTTTTAGAATGTGCCCAACTTTGTCTTCCTCAGACATTCCGGAGTCAATGGTCCTACATAGCTTCATGACTTCCTCAATGTAGGTCGTGCAAGTTTCACCTGGCATTTAAGCGCGTTGCATTTGCGTCTGTTCTGCTCTTTTCTTTATTGTTGATGGGTCGCCGAAACGCTCTTGGATTTCAGAAACAAATCTGTCCCACGTCGTTAGCGTTTCCTCCCGACTCTCGTACCACATTAATGCAGTATCGGTCAAAAAGAACACGACGTAAAAAAGTTGAGAAGCGGCATCCCATTTGTTAGCGGCGCTCACCCGTTTGTAATGGATGAGCCAAGCCTCGTCGTCTTCATCTGGTCTGCCGGCAAAGGGACGAGCATCTCTCAGTTGTGGAGCCGAACTGGTCGGTGCAGAAGTCGAGAGGGGTCGGTGTTCATTTGCATTGTGGGACATGTCCAGACCAGATGGATTCGGTGGAAGTCCAGCAATGCGACGGCTCCGTCGAAGAACTTGCGGTTCACCTTCCGTCTTCGGGTGTCGATTACCCCGCACCTCCACCACAATATATATATATATATATATATATATATATATATATATATATATATATATATATATATATATATATATATATATATATATATATATATATATATAAATATATATATATACATATAATTCCTCCCTTTTTAATGTATTCCAGTACTCTGGGCTCACTATACAGTACTGTATGAGATTGTAGAGTGTCCAGAACCTTCAAGTTGTCCCACAACTTCATGTGTAGCTTCATGACCCCAATAATTTCCTCCCATTTTAATGTAATCCAGTACTCTGGGCTCACTATTGAAATGCATGATAAGATGGTTGAGTGTCCAGAACTTTGTCCCAATGCTTCATCTCTAGCGTCATGACCCCAATAATTTCCTCCCATTTTAATGTATT
This sequence comes from Rhipicephalus microplus, assembly GCF_013339725.1. Lineage (NCBI taxonomy): Eukaryota > Metazoa > Arthropoda > Arachnida > Ixodida > Ixodidae > Rhipicephalus > Rhipicephalus microplus. The sequence continues at coordinate 25,781 of NW_023610910.1, read as the reverse complement.
CCAGTACTCTGGGCTCGATAATTAAATACTGTATGAGATGGTAGAATGTCCAGAACCTTCGAGTTGTCCCACAACTTCATGTGTAGCGTCATGACCCCAATCATTTCCTCCCATTTTAATGTATTCCAGTGCTCTGGGCTCACTAATAAAATACTGTATGAGTTTGCAGAGTGTCCAGAACCTTCGAGTTTTCCCACAACTTCATGTGTAGCATCATGATCCTAATCATTTCCTCCCGTTTTAATGTATTTGAGCACACTGGCCTCACTATTAAAATACTGGATGCGATTTTCAGGTCTCATGCACTGGAGTTTGTAGACCTAATTGACGAGCGATTTCGTTGTCTGACAAACCCATGAAAAATTTCACATGGGAATGTGCCGTTCCTCCTGCAGCAAGATGTAAATGTGTGGCAGTGTAGTTACTAGTGTGGGGTGAGCGATGCCAGTGATTCTGTACTGGTGGGCACTTGCTCGAATCCTCTGATAATGTCGTGACAGGTTGTCTCGGCTTCTGTCGTCTCAGGCAGGAAACGCACTCAATTGGTACTGTTCACATTTTTGCCGCCTTGTATGACCTGAATACTAGACACTAGGTCGTGCGATTCTGATACCTTTTGATCTATCTTAAGGTTGCTAATGTTAGTTTTTCAACGAGACTGACGTTCATGCAACAGGAAAGCTTGAGAAAGTCCTGTCACAGCATGTAGTGCCTTCCAGTCTTTCTACCCTGAAATAAGGAATTGAGAACAGTGTTCAAACATTCTATTTGGCCTTAAACAGGGAATTATAATTAAGCGAGAAAATGTGATGGATGTCTTTTTCTTTTAGATAATTGTTGTGTGTCGGCGAGTTGACGGCGATGGCGTAGTGGTTAGAGCTGCTGCCTCGTATGCAAGAGGTCCGTGGTTCAAATCCCAGTGCCGCGATGTTCCCAACCGGATTAAAAAAAATCCGCGTGTTGATGGAACTGCATTAAGAGGCTTGGGGTGCGGCCTCACCGGTAACCACCGCCGGGAACGCACTCCCTCACCAGAGAAGGATTGGCCACCCTGGTGCAGTATCTGGCCACTACCTCCCACATGCATGCGTCAAATAACTCACGGCCCTCAGTCCCCAGCAGCTGCAAAGCAACTGACCACGGCAGCGGTCATATCTGCAACGCAGCAGAGGGTGCTAAGAATCTCTGGATCCGGACAGGCCGCTATAGGAACCTGAATTGGCAACGTTTAACGCCAGAACCTTATCTAGTGAGGGAAGTCTAGCTGTACTATTCGAGGAGCTAGAGGGTGTTAAATGGGATATAATAGGGCTCAGTGAGGTTAGGAGGACAGGTGAGGCCTATACGGTGCTACAGAATGGGCATGTCCTTTGCTATCTGGGCTTGGCAGCCAGAAGAGAACTGGGAGTGGGGCTCCTAATTCACAAAAATATAGCTGGCAACATAGAGGAATACTATAGCATTAATGAAAGGGTGGTAGGTATTGTAATTAAACTGAATAAAAGATACAAGATGAAGGTAGTACAGGCTTACGCGCCTACATCCAGCTGTGATGACGCTTCAGTTGAAAGCTTTAATGCAGACGTCGAATCGGCAATAAGTAAGGTAAAAACTCAAAATACTATAGTGATGGGCGACTTTAATGCAAAGGTAGGGAAGAAGCAGGCTGAAGATTAGGCAGTTGGAGATTATGGCATCGGTACTAGAAACGCCAGAGGAGAGCTACTAGTAGAATTCGCAGAACGCAATAATTTGCGGATTTTGAATACCTTCTACCGAAAACGAGAAAACCGCAAGTGGACATTGAGGAGCCCTAATGGCGAAAATAAGAACGAAATAGACTTTATACTGACTGCACACCCAGGAATCGTGAAGGATGTGGAAGTGGTTGGCAAGGTACGATGCAGTGACCATAGAATGTTACGGTCTCGAATTCGCCTAGACTTGAAGAAGGAACGACAGAAACTGATACGCAAGAAGCCAATCAATGAGCTAGCACTGAGAGGGAAAGTACAGAAATTCATAGTGTCGCTGCAGAACAGATACTCGGCTCTTAATGAGGAAACCAACCTTAGCGTAGATAGAATGAATGATTATCTGACGAGTATCATTACGGAGTGTGCAGTGGAAGTTGGAGGCAGGGTAGTTACACAGAACACTGGCAAGCTTTCCCAGGAAACGAAGAACCTAATTAAGAAGCGTCAAATCATGAAAGTGTCAAGTACAACAGACAAAATAGAACTAGCAGAGCTTTCGAAGTTGATTAATAGACGTAAGGTATGCGATGAAAGAAGGTATAACATGGAGAGAATTGAACACGCTCTGAAAAACGGAGGGAGCGTCAAAGCAGTGAAGAGGAAACTTGGGATAGGCAAAAGTCGGATGTATGCACTAAGGGACAAAGAAGGCAAAATAACTACCAATATGGATAGGATAGTTAAAATAGCGGAGGAGTTTTACAGAGATCTGCACAGTGGCCGAGACATCCACAACCTTAATACTATAAGAACAAGCAGTAACCCAGATGACACCCCACCAGTAATGATAGAAGAAGTCAGAAAAGCTTTGGAGAGCATGCAAAGAGGCAAAGCTGCTGTCTAGGATCAGGTAACATCATATCTGCTGAAAGATGGAGGACAGATTGTGTTAGAAAAACTAGCCAGCCTGTTTACGAGGTGTCTCCTGACGGGAAGAGTGCCAGAGTCTTGGAAGAACGCTAACATCATCTTAATACATAAGAAAGGAGATGACAAGGACTTGAAGAATTACAGGCCGATCACCTTGCTCTCTGTAGTATACCAGTTATTTACAAAGGTAATTGCTAACAGAGTAAAGAAAAACTTAGAATTCAATCAACCAAAGGCACAGGCAGAATTTCGAACAAGCTACTCAACAATTGACCACATTCATACTATCAATCAGGTAATAGAGATATGCTCAGAGTATAACCAACCACTATACATAGCCTTCATAGATTACGAGAAGGCGTTTGATTTAGTAGAAATATCAGCCGTCATGCAGACACTGCGGAATCAGAGCGTAGATGAAGTATATATAAACATTCTGGAAGAAATCTACAGGGGATGAACTGCTACCATAGTGCTTCATAAAGAAAGCAACAGAATACGAATCAAGAAGGGTGTAAGGCAGGGGGACACAATCTCCCCAATGCTATTTACCGCGTGCTTACAGGAGGTTTTCAAAAGCCTAGAATGGGAACAGTTAGGGATAAGAGTTAATGGAGATTACCTTAGTAATCTGCGCTTCGACGATGACATTGCATTGCTAAGTAACTCAGGGGACGAATTGCAACTCATGATTACGGAGTTAGACAAGGAGAGCAAAAAGGTGGGTCATAAAATTAATCTGCAGAAAACGAAAGTAATGTACAACAAACTCGGAAAGGAGCAGCGCTTCGAGATAGGTAATAGTGCACTTGAAGTTGTAACACACTATGTCTACGTAGGGCAGGTAATAACCGCTGAGCCGAACCACGCGATTGAAGTAACTAGAAGAATAAGAATGGGGTGGAGCACATTCGGCAAGCACTCTAAAATTATGACAGGTAGGTTGCCACTACCCCTCAAGAGGAAGGTATATAACAGCTGTATCTTGCCGGTACTTAGCTACGAAGCAGAAACTTGGAGACTTACAAAGAGGGTTCAGCTTAAATTGAGGACGACGCAGCGAGCAATGGAAAGAAAAATGGTAGGTGTAACCTTAAGAGACAGGAATAGAGCAGAGTTGATTAGGGGACAAATCGGGGTTAAGGATACCATAGTTGAAATAAAGAAGAGGAAATGGACATGGGCCGGGCATGTAGCGCGTAGACAGGATAACCGCTGGTTATTAAGGGTAACTAACTGGATTCCCAGAGAAGGGAAGCGGGTTAGGAGGAGACAGAAGGTTAGGTGGGAAGATGAGATTAAGAAGTTTGCGGGTATAAATTGGCAGCAGCAAGCACAGGACCGGGTTAATTGGCGTAACATGGGAGAGGCCTTTGTCTTCCAGTGAGCGTAGTAAGGCTGATGATGATGATGATGATGAATTCGCCTGGCGATATGCGCACTTCCTCGCCGCTTCCCATTGTCAAACGTTTTCAAGATCTGCTTCGCGACATTGACGTGCTGCCTCGGCCTCTCGTTCCCGTACGGAAGAATGTTGCCGACGCTGACGTGCCGCTGATGCCTCTTGTTCACGTATGGCGGGATCTTGCCGACGCTGCCTTGCTGATGTGGCTTCTTGTTCCCGTACAGCAGAATCTTGGCGGTGACGTCGCGCAGCTTCTCGGCGCTTTTTCCTCACGTGCTCTCACTTCAGGGTCCTGTCTGCGAGCGCGTGCCGCCGCTGCCCTGCGCGCCCGCCTTTCGGCATCCTTATCCATACGAGTACACACCGACGGCAACGAGCATCGGCAACTACAAGCCTGTATCGATATGGTTTTGATTATAAAACCATTGCTTTAGAAAACACCTGGCGTCTTTCGTTAAGCAGTTGGCGTCTTCTTTTAGTTTTGCTTTAGAAACATCTGGCGTCTTTTCGTTTTGCTTTTAGAAAACATCTGGCGTCTTTCATTTGTTGATTTATTCAATCAACGGCGTTCTGAACTAAAAATTCCCAAGCATTTCCCCGAGGGTAAACATGGTTAAGTGCGAATGCACGGGGTGATGCTATGAGGGGTATTTATTAATTCACACTATTATATTTATTAATCACACTATGGTGCCTTTATGGTGTAATGGTTCCTGGGAATCGCAATTTGATCACACGGGGGAGTTTGCGTTAAGTCACTGGCGAATGCCAACGGATTTTAACTTTACACCCCCTCATAGCACCACCCCGGGTGCATTCGCACTTAACCATGTTCACCCTCGGGGAAATGCTTGGGAGTTTTATTACTGATGATGATGATTAAAGTGTAATTATTGAATTTAAGTGTTGTTTGTCATGAAGTATTTGTACACAGATACATTATATACGAAGTATTATTTATTTACACTTCACGACGCGTCCGGACGAGCAAAGTCCAGGGCTCGCACCCTTTCCCGCGCGGCACGTTCACTAGCTCGAACGGCTTCGGGAACGTCCACTCGTCGTTGACGATTTCGAGCGGCGTCTTGACGCCGGCCTTCATCGCCCTTCTCTGCCTGACGCTTGCGTTGTCGTTCCGCTTCTTGGGCCACGTTCGCGGCTCGATGCTGACGCCTCATCTCGGCCTCGCGAGCGCGCAGTTCACCATCCGTTGCACGCTTCGCCCGCTTGTCCTCGGCCTCGCGAGCGCGAAGTTCGGCATCCTCTGCACGCTTCGCCCGCTTGTCCTCGGCCTCGCGAGCGCGCAGTTCGGCATCCGCTGCACGCTTTGCCCGCTTGCACTCGGCCTCACGAGCACGCAGTTCGGCATCCGCTGCACGCTTCGCCCGCTTACGTTCGGTCTCACGAGCCCTTCGCAGCGTCGCCTTGTCTTCCAACGTCGGCGAAACCACCGCGGTACCGTCACCTCCAACGACGGGTGCAGTGCTGGCATTCGGTTGTACTGCATTCGTTGTTGATGGTAGCGTTGCCTCCGGGACATCCATCGCACGACCTGCTCTCGACGGGAGACTGAGAGAGAAGGCGGGCGCGCGAGAGAGAGGGGTGCGCGCGCAGCTGCAGCGAGCGAGGAGAGCGGAGGAGCGAGCGAAGGGGGAGGGGGTATAAGGCGCGTTACTGACACCGATATCAGCGTCGCGTCCCTGGCTTATTCGGTAGAGCGTCGCGCTGCGGCCCGCCAAGTCCTCTTTCTTTTAAAGATAGAGAGAAAACTGCGGACGCCACCGACGGTGGTGGATGGTTTGGGGTCGCTTACAAAGTGTATTCACACTTAAAGATTTTTACTATTTATACACGCACAGGAGAAATCAATCCAGGCACAAACTTGGAGGTGAACAATGCCTGCTACTGGGAATGAGAGACAGCAGAAGTCGGCTTTTAACACTTCTACTTCTACTAACGTTTCCTACTGGAACATGCCAATGGCTGCTAATGGGGAATGAAAGACAGAAGAATTCGGCTTTTAGTTAACGCGCACGCTGCGAATTTTTTTATTGTTCAACAACGTACAGGAGAAATCTCCCACCGGCACCACCTTGGAGGTCAAAGCGTAAGACTGGTTACACACTGCGACTACGACCACGAGGGACGAACAAGTTCCGCTATAAGGAGCTTCGCCCCTAAAACGCGCGTTAACTAAAAGCCGAATTCTCGTGTCTCTCATTCCCCATTAGCAGCCATTGGCATGGACATTGAGCACTATCTGACAAGAAAGGGTTGCTACGTTATAATCGCTGGGCGTAATCTCCTTGGTTTTAGAAAGGTTTAGCGAGCGTTGGGCCACTGTGCCATGAATACAGTGAACTGGTATATACGATGAACTCGAGGTGGTTAAAGGTGGGAAGAAGACACGAAGCGCAAGCCGTAAGAAATTGTGCGTGTGCCACCTTTTGTTTAGCTCTTGGAATGTCCCCTGGATGGCGGTGTTTCGATATGCGGAATATATGATGAAAAGATGCGAGATGGTGGTACTTGGAGTGTTGACCAGATGGACGAACGGACACACAGACAGATGCATGGACGTACGCACGGATGGCCGCACGGGCGGATGGACGCATAGATTGACGCAGGGGTGGATGCATGGACGAACACAGGAACGGACGCACGAACAGACGCACACACGGATGGACGCATGGATGGTCACACAAACGGATGCTTGGACGGACGGAAGTAAGAACGAATGGACGGACGTATGCTTCGCCCCACTCTCCAACATTCACCCCGTCAGTATGCTGACAATTTTTTAGTAGTCGTTTATCGAGCCGTGCCTGCTTTCTGTGCACTTAGCGAAGACGATTGGGATCGAACTAGCTCGCTCCGTCGTACGTTTGCGTACGTGAACCTCTTAGAACCTCTGTCCTGACTACTTGAGTGATCTTAGATGGTGAAAAAAGGCCCTGGATTGTGACTGTTGGTGATGCTTGCTGGTCGCGAACGACATGCGAACCCACTTCGATCTATAGGCCAGCATATGTGGTACGATATTATACAATACGACGCGAGAAAAAAAAACGAAGAATGAATTCAGAAATGTATACGTACGTGAACCTCTTAGAACCTCTGTCCTGACTACTTGAGTGATCTTAGATGGTGAAAAAAGGCCCTGGATCGTGACTGTTGGTGATGCTTGCTGGTCGCGAACGGCATGCGAACCCACTTCGATCTATAGGCCAGCATATGTGGTACGATATTATACAATACGACGCGAGAAAAAAAACGAAGAATGAATTCAGAAATGTATACGTCCTTTCGTTGTCAATTTCGTCGTTGGCTTTGTATTTTTTCACCTCTTCAGAATGATTCCGCGCAGTATGTACTATGATCTAGTACATCAAATCAAAGGTGATAGTTATGACATTTGTTAAGTGCCACTTAGGACTGGAAAACAGGCCTAGGCAAGTTATGAAGTGGGTCTAAAACGTGTCATGCAAATATTTATTTTATATACGACGTGCACTGGTGGTACCGATACCTGCGCATGTCTAAACTTTAGACAAAAAATGGCAGATTACACGTACTGAGGGATTCGATGTTATGTGAAGCACGGATGAGCAATGTTGATATGTCACTTTAATATCAGCTCTATGTTACGGGGTGAAGGTAAATGATGCCGTACATGACCTCCGTGTCATCTATTCATGTCACGTGATACGAAATTTAGTATATGGGGAGGAAGCGGATTTGCCGCGAGCATGCTATGAGCATGGTACGTTGTCATGTTCTTCCATATGACACGCGTGTCAGGATTATTATGTTTACACCAGTAATATATTTCGTGATCCATTCACGTCACGTAACACCAAATTTGGTATATGGGGAGCTAGCAAAATGGGCGTGAGCGCATTATGAACAGCCCAATATACTCCAATGTAACGTTGACGCGCGTACGCACAGTTACGCTACGTTAGCAGAACGCGAGCACTCTATAGTCTGACGCCAGGCGCGACCAGCGTTTGTCGGCGCCGCCTGACGGCAACCGGCACGTAATGCGACATGCTGCATTTCGCGTAGATGCGTTACTCAGACAACACTGCGCCTCCATCTTTACGTGATGGAGGAACGCAGAACGCGCTAAAACGCGCATGCTCAAAGCAATGCAGTGCGGCGCGCGCCTGCGAGTACATATGGCAGGATGGGCGCCTGGCGTATAGCCGGCGTGACGGGACAAAATGAACGCCGGCGAGCACGCGCACCGCGTCAGCCGACATGTAGTGGCGCCTTGATTGTGGCATGCAGTCATATTCTCATGTAACACGCATCTCATGATTATCATGTTTCCTTCAGTCACATACCTTCGTCATCCATTGGCGTCACGTAATGCCAAATTTGGCATATTGAAGCTAGCGAAACGGCTGCGAGCGCATTATCAGTGTGGCATGTAGTCATGTTGTTTCATGACACGGATGTCGTGATTATCATCTTTGGAAGTGTCATTTACCTATGTCGTCCGTTCGCGTTGCATAGTACCAAAATTGGTACATAAAAAGCTGATGAAACGGCCGCGAGCGCATCATGAGCGTAGCATGTAGTCATGTTGTTCCATGACACGCATCTCATGTTTATCATGTTTGCACAAGTATCATACCTTCACCATCCACTCGCGTCCCGTAATGCCAAATTTGGTATAAGTGAAGCTAGCGAAACGGCCGCCAGCACGTCATGAGCATGACATGTAGTCATGCGCTTACATAACACGCATGTCATGAGTTTCATATTAGGGTCTGTCGCCTGTGTTTGCGATGCTATCATGCCATACCATACGAGTTTTGCAATGTGGCGATGTGAACAAAACTACCGAAAGAGCTGCAGGACCATGAAATGTAAATCATGACATTCATGACATACATATCATAATTTTCATAATATGACTAGTAAAAGATGTTCATACATATTTACATACTAAGTTTAGTTGATTGATTGATATGTGGGCTTCAACGTCCCAAAACCACCGTATGTATAGAGAGACTCCGAATATAATGGAGGGCTCCGGAAATTTTGGCCACCTGGGGTTGTTTAACGTGCACGCAAATCTGCGCACACGGAGCTACAGCTTTTCCGCCTCAATCGGAAATGCAGCCGCCGCAGCTGGGACTCGATCCCGCGACCGGAGGGTATACCAAGTTTGGTTTCGATACCCTTATCGAAACGGCCAGGAGAGCTAATTGTCGTAGGCGGCTAGATAGAAAGAAAGAAAGATAGATAGATAGATAGATAGATAGATAGATAGATAGATAGATAGATAGATAGATACGCTCAAAGTCACTGAAGTTCGCTAAGAAATGCTTCGTATTCAAAAACGTAAGGTGGTCAACATGTGTTTGTGATGTATAAGACGCGACAGCTTACCAGGTATATATCCTCAAGCTCATTTGTGGACACGATCACTTTCGCGTGATTTCGCGTCGTCTTGTGCAGTGACTGTTACATGTACTAAAGAGACGTGAGCTTGTTTAGCCGTCAGCGTCGCGGCAGCTCACGTTGCACCGTTCTCGAGGCGGCGTGCACCAGCTGGCTGCTTCGTTCAGGTACGCGGTAGTGATCCTGCGAGCGCACGAAGTCGTACCCCAAATGCATACGCTCGAGGATATTATTTCAGCTTTTTGGCCAGCTTAGCTACGTATTTCTAAGTGGACAATACAGAAAAAAAACCAAGACGCACGCGGCGCATTGCTTTGTTTGCTGCCACGACGGTAGAGTTTGATTAAGTTTACGCTGACTGTACCAGCGCTCAAATTTGCGATCTTCGGGCAACTTCGGGTCGCCTCAAGTTCCCCACACACGTGACCACGACGCTGCTTTCTGTACAGACCGGAACTAGCTGATTGACCCTCTGGCTAGCTCTGGCTGCCAGAGAGCTGCCAGAGGCCAGAAATTGGAAGAGCCCCAGTGCCTCCACGTGCGGATTGCTTCAAAGCGCCCACACACTTCTCGCCAGCATGGTCGCTGGAAGCCGCGCAGTGCTCAATGCCCTAATAGCGTCGAGCCTTGCGCTGCTTCCAGCGACCATGCTGGCGTTCAGAGACGTCAACGCCATGTTGAGCGTAGCCACCTCACATAAACTTGAGGCCACTATACCAGAATAGTGCAGAGAGTACCGGAATACGCTCACGCAGCTCTCACACCAGCTGGGCTGCTCCACACCGGCACTCTGCTGTTCTAAATGACGCAGTAACTAGGTCGCACTTCGGCGTCACCACCGTCCACACTTCCACTGCGCGTGCTCGCGTTTCGCGCTTCGTGCCGGCCTAAGGACGCATCACCAAAACTATCACCCACTTTCCCCTCTCTCGCCTCACAAGGCCGACGCAGGCAGCGTCTGCTTCGGCCTTGTGTCTGCATGACCAACTGCTAGGCACTGGCTCGTGCGTTCGGAATTCAAGCGAGGGCGTCTTTAATTGGTTTTCAATTGATGTTGAAAAGAACACTTCTTCATTCAATAAGTAGGAACAATAACGATGGTATAACAATTAAGCATGCCTAAACTAACCAACTACACAAGATTCAAGCAATACCCTCCCACTCTGAAATGCATTCACTCGAGTTCCCCTTGTGGGAAGATGCGGGCGGATATTTTGTCACCTATTACTCCACCATCGCCATACGCCGGCAAAATACCCGAGTTCTGGGTATTTTAGTATGACGCCGACAAATGGGTGGCAACCGTATCAGAGCTCGCGAATGCTGGACGAACCAGCTCGAGTGGTGTGTGGTCGCAAATTACCATATAGTGACATCTATTGGAAGATTCGGTGGGGCCGACAAACTGTGCGCCGCAGCACTTTACTCTAGCGGGGGGCAACAAGAGAAAATGTACCAATGGAACATACGCGCTTCCTCTGGAGTGATTGGCGGGGTCACAAGTAACGCGATACGCGCGTATCTCTTGCATGAGTGGGCACGCTGCGCACAGCGACGCTGCGCTAGCAAAACGTGAGCTCAGACGCGAAGAGTAACCGATGCGACCAGTGTCCGTTGGCACGCCGATAGTTGGCACCATTTCAAGGCATGGGGTGTTTGCGACTTCCGGTGAAATTCGCTCATTTTCGCGGAGTAGAAAAACTTGCTCATTGGAGTGAAACTCACGATGTAGTTGCTTCAGATCTGCGAGCGCAACATACAGCGAGCACTCTTGATCTGTCAATAGAATATACTTGCTCCGCATGCAGCAGAAAGAACTATTTCCGGAAATGCTCCGAATATGCCAATGAATGGCACCATTACAAATGGTACCATGGTGTGGTACATGTACAAAAGCGCGAGGCAGCTTACCGTGTAGAAAGGAGCCATAAGCTCGATAGCTGCCTTTCGACGAACTATTTAGCATCTCACTGCTACACCCAGTCTACCCTGGCCATGATCGAGAATGGAGCTCAGGAGGGGCACCACCTCGAGGCTGTAACAGTGTAGCGCAACTCACCTCTAAGTATTGTCACGAGCTGTTCTAAGACGAACACAATGTTGAGACCAGGCTCTATGTTCTCGGACCCTGCTTCCGTGAACAAAATCGTACCATCTCCAATATACCTAAAGGCCATATCTAGTTTGCAGCCAGTGAAGAAACAATTATAAGCCTCACCAATGATGAGCTCATAAATGCCACCACTTTCTGCCAGCGGCAGTCAAAAGAGGAGCCCTCGCTTTACACGCAGGCACACCGGAAGCCTGGCCTCTCTGCGAATTTTAGGAGATAGGTGCTTGTTGTTTTAAAGCATGGTCCTCCGCTTCTAACGCAGTCATTGGCCGAATGCTGTGACATTCACTCATTGCTCTACGACATATCCTTTGACGAAATCAAATGACGGATGATGCCTTTCTTGTCGAGAATCAGTTAGTATCATCAAGTGAAGACCCAAGCATGACTGAACCTACACCCCATCCAAAAGCAGGTCATCTTCACCACCCCTGTCCCTGGTGAGTTAGTACGTGTATGACGCGAACCACGTCATCGGGACCACGACAGTACTGCTGGCCACCTATGGCAATTGATGGCGTGGCAGGCCACCCAATGCCACCCATGGCAATGGTCTAGCGGGTCGTGTTGAGCCCACATTTCGACAGTGATTTCGTCTTCCTTAAAACTAGAACAGAACTAATTTATTTAGCGCTAGCCTGTTTGCGCTTCGTACCTTTGTTCCATCCTAACAAAGGAGGGGGAGATGGCAACGTTAAGTACGCGGATGTGGGAGAGGCGTGGAGTTGTGTGAACAAGTGTGTGAATGAAGAAGCAACAGTTGTTCAGGGATTAAAGAGATAAGAAGGAAACGCTGGAGGGGTGAGGATGTACACGCTTTTTTTAAAAAATCACGGCTGTCAGAAATGGCCATGATAATGTAGGAGGGCATAGTTCTAACGATATCTAACTCTACGTACTTCAAACAACCGGCCCGGAAGAAACAAGAAATACAGAGTTTAACCTTATTCTCAAGTTCAATACACTCCAGCCAGCAAGTATACGCGTTTCGAAAGGGGCTATTGACTCCATTCGGTATGGGCTACGCACAAAGTAAAGGAAGGCGAGCTAAGCCCCCATCTTGGAATTTCAAATTTATTGTTGGTAACTTCGCACAAGCTTGATCAAGCGAAACATGTGCGGGCTCACCTCCCAACCATTTCCTTTTCTTTATATCCGCAAAACACCTGTTCTCTCGTCCCTCACACTATTTGCCACAGCCCTCCCCCTCCGCTCTCCCACACCCGCGTATTCAATGTTGCGCTCTCCCGATTCCTTATTAGGACACAGGAGAGGGTATGAAGTGTAGACAAGGAGGTGCTTGAGAAATCAGTTCAGTTTTAGTTTTGGGCATACAAGTCTGCTTGTCCCTGTTAACAATTTTTGTTTCATTATAAACTTTCATCTTCCCCTCCAAGCTGCCTATAGGGTTCATCCAATATAAAGTGTACCTGTACCCGATCATTTTTCGACTATGCTTGATCATTCTGAAAAAGAAAGCAAAATTACGATTATGTGTGAATTGGGTAACTATTGAGACGTTATATATCGTAAAAAAGTTTGTGCTGACTACAGGGCGCTTCAAACTTTGGCCACCCGATCGCAACAGTGTTGCGCTAAATAAGTTACATAATACTGATTTGAGCAATTCCTATAGAACAACTCTCTTAATAAAGGAACGCTAACGATTTCTCGCCTAATACGAAAGTATACATTTCCAATTACATGTTTACTCAAAACGCGTGATGAAGGAATCGGTAAAAAATGGGTCCTCGCATCTTCCCATGAAGGGAGCCTGAGTAAATACGTCACAGAGTTGGGGGTGGGGGATATTCCATCAATGTTGCGTAATTGGTTATGGTTTCGGGATGCTCAAATGTGACTTTTTTTCTTCATTATTATTATTTATTGAATGAAGAAGAAGTGACAGCAGTGAGTGTAAAGTTAAAGTCTGTCTTTCCTGCTTGGTGCCGTCGCTGTATTGCACGGAGAGGAGCCGCCCTATTGAAAATCTTGGGTTTGTATATGCTGGAATTGTTGTTGGATATGGTGGAAAAAGTGGTGGATATGGTGGAATTATCATAAAACACCACAATCAATTGTGTGGTCGTATCTATCGAATGAGCATGGAAGTGTCATAAAGTTTGAAGAGATATCGCGCTTAGAAGGAGCGAGAAACAGATATTGTCGTGAAACAACGCAATTAAAAGGCAGATAGGCGTTGACACAGCGATTCTGAGCAGCCGAACAGCAAGATCACCTTTTGTTTTCGACCAGCCAGAGCTTCACTACCTGGTGTCCGCCTGATCCCCTTATCATCTTTTTTATCCACCAGTACACACGCGTCATTTGCCCCCCTCTTAGAGAGCATCGCCCCGATGCTAGGTCAGTAGTGCAGTTTTTTTTTCGAAATGTCTTGCGCAGTCACTACCTGGCATAAGGTTTCATGCGTACAACGTGAACTAGTTCAAGATGGTGCTGGCGGAGCCTCGTACTACACGAACTGTCGGGGACGACCTGGTAAGTAACATCACTCAGTCATCGCAGTACTAGGTATGACCCAAAGTATCTCCTTAGGAGCTTTTCGGAGAGTCCTTGTTTCCGTATGGGCGTCCAAACCCATACTCTGTCACCGGTCTGGTAAACAACTGTTCTGCGGCGAGAGTTGTAGCGGCTTGCGTCATACTCTTGCTTCTGCTGGATTCGCAAGCGTGCTAGTTGCCTTGCTTCTTCCGCTCATTCTGTAAACATCTCGGCGCCCGGGTCAATGTCGTCACATTCCTGCGCTAGCATCGCATCTAACATGGTTCGTACTTCCCTTCCATGAATGAGGCTGAACGGGGTCATCCAGGTTGTTTCTTGCTTGGCCGTATTGTATGCAAACGTGATATATGGCAAGACTTCGTCCCAAGTTTTGTGTTCGACGTCTACGTACATGGAAAGCATGTCTTCAATTGTTTTGTTCAGACGCTCTGTGAGCCCGTTCGTTTGCGGGTGGTAGGCAGTGGGCTTACGATGGGTTGCTCCACTTGGCATGAGGACTTTATCCAAAAGAGCTGCCGTAAATGTGGTTCCTCTGTCTGCGATTGCGACGCTTGGTGCACCATGCTGCAGGACAACATTCTGGATGAAAAATTGTGCCACCTCCGCTGCTGTAGCTCTCTGGATAGCCTTTGTTTCAGCATAACGGTTAAGGTAATCAGTCGCGACAATATCCCAGGGGTTCGCGGCAGTAGAAGTAGGAAGTGGGCCTAAAATATCTATGCGAACTGGTCGAATGGTGTTCTTGGGACCTGCACGTGCTGCAGGAGGCCAGCTGGTTTAGTCGGCGGTGACTTCCGTCGCTGACAGTCGAGGAGAGTACGAACATGGTGCTTTACGGCTATGGTCAGTCTTGGCCAACAGTAGCATTGCAGTACTCTGGCCAACGTTCTCGTGTAACCTAAGTGGCCTGAAGTCTCCTCGTTGTGGCATGCTTCGAGTACTTCGGAGCGAAGGGCTGCTGGGATGACGAGCGAATAGGTAGATCCTGTCGAAGAGAAGTTTCTTTTGTATAATACTCCACCCCGAAAGCAAAATGATGAAAGCGCCCTTACGAAAACAGTTGGTGCCTTCCGAGATCTTCCATCCAGGTAAATAATTAGGGCAAACAACTCAGGGTCGCCACGTTGTTGCTGCGCAATGGCGGTCGTGTCGAGCACACCAAGGAATGCTGTTACCTCCTCATCAGAAGGAGTTGCCGATTCAATGGGTGAGCGGGATAGGCAGTCGGCATTCCGTGTGGCGGTTCTCTGACTTGTGTACGACCATCATGTCGTACTCCTGTAGCCTCAGACTCCAAAACACTAATCGCCCGGTAGGATATTCAAGATTCGTCAACCAACACAGTGAACGGTGGTCGCTGATGACTTTGAAAGGGCGGCCGTATAAATGCGGGCAAAAGTTTGTGACCACCCATACCATGTCGAGGCATTCTTTCTCAGTCGTGGAGTAATTAGCCTCGGCGCGTGTTAGTGTTCGGCTTGCATAGGCGATTACTCTTTCTGTGCCTCCTTGCAGCTGCACAAGCACAGCTCCCAGACCAACATTGCTGGCATCAGTTTGTAGCATCGTTGGAGCATTCTTATCAAAGTGGGCAAGCACTGGAGGCGTCTGTAGTCGCTGGCGCAGGTTCCTAAAAGCAGCTTCCTCTTCGTTGCTCAATTGGAAGGCAACGTCTTCTCTCGTGAGGCGAGTTAACGGTGATGCGATGCGTGCGAAGTCCGCGATGAATCGCCTTTAATACGCACATAGGCCGAGGAATTGTCGAACAGCCTTCTTATCAGTCGGCACCGGGAACTGTGCAACAGCTGCGATTTTTTTTTCAGGATCAGGACGAACGCTTGCGTGAATGAGAACGTGGCCAAAATATTGCAGCTCTTCATAGCAAAAGTGGCGCTTTTCAGGCTTCAACGTCAAGCCCGCGAACCGTATGGCTTGTAAAATTACCTCAAGTGTTTGAAGGTGCTTGTCAAATGTTGCGGCGAAAACTACGACATCATCAAGGTAGACCGAGCAGGTTTTCCACTTCAACCTAGAAAGTACGGTATCCACGAGTCTTTGAAAGGTAGCAGGCACTGAGCATAAACCAAAGGGCAAGACTTTAAATTCATATAAACCATCTTGTTTCACAAAAACATTCTTCTCGCGTTCTCTCTGGTCTACCTCGATTTGCCAGTATTCACTCCTCAAGTCCATCGATGAAAAGTAAGGAGCATGTCGAAGTCTGTCAAGAGAGTCATCTAAATCAGGAAGTGGATACACTTCTCTCTTTGTCACCTGATTGAGTTTTCTGTAATCTACACAGAAGCGCAGGCTGCCGTCTTTTTTTAAAGAGGACTACGGGTGACGCCCAGAGGCTTTTTGAGGGTTGAATGACGTCATCTTCTAGCATTTTGTAGACTTGTCCTTGTATCACTTCACGTTTGTTTGGAGCCACGCGATAGGGGTTTCGGTGAATTGGTATCGCCATGTCCTCGGTGATTATCCGATGCCTGGTTAGAGGCGCGCGGCCAACTCATGCTGTTGTCGAAAAGCCGTCTTTAAATTCAACCAGTAGCTCAAGAAGCCTATTTCGCTCGTTATTAAGCAAAGTAGTGCTAACGTCGAGAACTGGTGGTGAATCAAGTTTTGGTGCCTTGTAGGCTACTGCTAAGCAGCCTTCTGCGTCTGTGATATCGTCGAAATAAGCGACGACCATGCCTTTTGGAAGGTGCCGGTGCTCACCACTAAAATTTGTCAGATGCAAGTCCGTGCGTCCAGCGGCGACACTGACGATACCTCTTGTGACAGAAATGACGTGTGTGAAGAGGAGCGAGATTATTCAGTCTGCAACTCCTTCGTCGTCAAACTGGACAGTGGATGCCACAGAAACAAGCCTGCATGACCGAGGAGGGAGAACCACATTGTCATCAGTTAGACGCAATTGGTTTGGTCACGCCTGTGGACAATCAGGTGTGCCTGAACTGTAGCGGAACGTAATCAAACTGTCCGGGATATTGATGACGGCACCGTACTCTCGTGAGAAGTCCAAACTAATAATTAGATCCTTGCAGCATGTGGCGAGAACGACGAACGACGCAACAAAAGAAGAACCTCCTATGTCAATTATTGCTGTGCATCTTCCAGAGGGCATCAATAACTGACCACCAGCTGTCCTTATTTGAGGGCATGTGTACGGCGTCTTCACTTTATGAAGGCGGAAGGCGAGGTCCTGACTGATAATAGAAAAGTCGGCAGCGGTGTCGACTGAGGCTTTTACTTTCTGGCCGTAAAGAAAAACAGTAAGGTCGTCGGTCGCAATGTCGTCGTTCTCACGTCTTGTCAGCTTTGCATCCTCGTATAATGGGGGCTTTTCATCGTCATCCCCATGGCCTGCAACCTTACCTCCGGAGGTCGCCGCCCTCAGTTTCCCCGGCGCGGGCGGGGTGACCTTCTTGCGTTAAGGTCCACGGAGGTACGGCGGTGTGACAAAGGCGAATGCGCGGGAGAAGGAGAGCGGGATCGACGTCCCAAACCTGGTTGGCGAGTAGGTATTGCCTCGTCGTCAGAAGTACGGTAGTCGTAAAAGTGAGAACGGGCTCCTTGGAAAGAGGCATCCTCCCGGCGTGGTATGTATTCTTCGTTTGCACGTAGATCGTCAGACCACGTTCGAAGAGGTCGGAACAAATCACTGGGGTACCAACAATGACGGACAATATGACCTGCACCTCCACAGTTAAAACATAGTGGATGTCGATTTAATGCGCGCCATGCGTCTTTTCTTCACAAGAGTGGAAACTTGGACTAGTTGGTACGTAGTCATATTTGCAAGATGTTTCAGCGCGCGAACAAAGGAAAAAGGACAGGGTAGACAGAAAGAGCGCCGACTTCCAACAAACTTTATTTCACACAGTGGCAAGAATATATACTGCCAAAAAGGATGATAACAGAACATGAAGGTAAAATGCAAGCCTAATCTACACATCAGTACCAAAACACGTGTGACGGGTCCTCTATTGCCTCAAAGCCCAGCCAGGTAATCACGTTCAGCCTGTGATAAAGCAATCGATGATGTGCTTACAAATTTATCTCTTAGCAAGTGTATTTTTTCGGGTTCGATAATTTCTCGGGTAAGCTGGTCCCTGTGCCTTGCCAATATTGAGCACTGATCAAAGAGAGGGGTGCACCCACAATCTCGGCAATGAATGCCAAGATGCCCTTGTACCACATTGCGCACATTGTTTCGGTGTTCTCAAAGGCGGTCATTTATGCGCCGGCCGGTTTGCCCGACATAGATGAACCCACACGTCAGTGGAATCAAGTATACTAGCAAGCAGAAGCTTTGCAAACGGGTCAATGCACCTCGTGCAAATGTCCTGTGCTCTGTCGCGCACAGGACACGCTACGTCCCATGCGCAGTGGGTGTCTTCCTTGATAAAGTCAACTATGGTACTTGGAGGGTGGCGCAGTAGCCCGGCGAAAAGTTGCTCTTTAACGCCACACATGGATGATGTAGCTGATCCGAACATGATTTTCACTCATGTACGGGTCAGATCGACGAAAAATAGGAATCACATCTTCAGCGAACATAGCGACGCTTTCATTGGGCATTTGAACCCTTGGCTCGAACAGCTGCTGCGCACGGTCCCGTTGATCGACATAAGTGAACGCGTCGACAAGCTGTTGTCGGAAGTCACCCCAAGTTAACAGACTGGCTTCGCTGTTCTCATACGAAAATTTTGCACCGCCGTCTAGATAGAAATATGCGCATGAGAGCTTTTCTTGTTCAGGCCACAGATTAATCTTCGCAACACGCTCATAGTGCTCAAGCCAGTCGTCAACGTCTTCATGGGCACCGCCACTAAAGTGATCGGGAACCAGCGGTTGAAAGGTGGTTACCTGTGAAGGCTGTGTCGGCGGGGGACCTCGGGGCGCCGGTTGCGGACTGGCTTTAGTCATTTGGTGAGGTAATCGGCACCTGAGGGTTTCCATGGCAGGAGTGAACTCTGGCGCGAGGCCTATCATCCGCCGACATAACCGGTGTACGGGAGTGGCAATAGGTGGCAATGCATCCGGGCTAGATGAACAGCTCCCAGCGGGAGTTTGGAACAATAGGCAGGGTTGCAGCCCAGCACCTCCACCAGTTCAACACCAGAAAAAATACAGGACAGGGAAGGAGTAGAACAGAAAGAAAAGACGGCGCTGTCTGGTGTTGCGCTGTAAGAAAGCTCACGATGGATCCTAACCAACTGGCCCGACTTACCGTCTTCCTCCACCAGTGTCGCGATACAACGCGAAGGAAAGGCAGCTAGACGTTGACACAGCGATTTTCAGTAGCCGAACAGCAAGATCAACTTCTTTTGTCTTCGATCGGCCAGAGCTACACTTCCTGGTGTCCACGAAATCCCCTTATCGTCGTTTTTGTCTACCAAAGCACACGCGTCAATATTAAACTTGGCTGTAATCACCGATAAACTCTACCTGCTCCTCGGTCCATTGAGTTTTTTTTTCTTGCGGTTGTAAATTGTAACAAAAACAGCAGTACGCTGGCACGACTGCGCTGTGCGTTGCACAAAAACATCACAATCAAATGTGTGGTCGTATCCATCGAATGAGCATAGAAGCGTCATAAAGGCTGAACAGATATTGCGCTTTGGAAGGAGCGAGAAACGGATATTAAACTTGGCAGTAACCGCCAATAAACTCTACCTGCTCCTCCGTCCATTGAGTTGTTTTTTTTTCTTGTGGTTCTAAATTGTAACGAAAACATAACGCTGTTGCCATTATCGCAGTGGCAATTGTTACAGGCAGCAGTTGTTCGTGTTTATCAAATGTGAATATTTTAGTAGCCGGTGAAGATCCCGTCCATCTCGAGTAAGCGACAACCAGAAAATAAACAGTGAGTTTGTGAGCAAACTACTTCTCAAAAGCAAATTCCGGCGATTTTTCGAAGTCGATGAATTTCAATGAAATTCAGTTGGTACGTTTTTTTGCACATTTACGTCATTCATGCGAAATTACAGGCTTGAGAGATGCGCTGATTGTTTGCAAATGAATTTTAAAGATTGCCTCAAAAAGTTCATCTCACTTGCCAGATTTATTGGCAACACTGTATGTGTGACGTCACCTTTGGCATGTCAACGGAAGAGACGCAGCCGATGGAATTGCTAATTTGGCCGCTACAGCGTTTATTGTGCTGGCCACAAGGCGATGACGGCAGCGTTTGGCACGGGTATAGCACGGGAAAGCTTTCTTCCTTCCTCTGAAGTGTTTGGCCGGCGCTTCGCTGCTCTGGATTTCACAGTTTCCATACTAGGCGCCGGCGGAACCAGTATATGGCCTTCGGTTCTTACCACATAGTACGGCCTACGCAGACAGGGCGCCCGGTCGAGTTTCGGTTTTCGTTTTGCACATTTCTGCCTATTAAAATTATTTTCAAATTTTCTGACCATTACAACTATTCGGCTCGTGACAAGAGTGTCTCGAGAACATAAAATACCATTACCTCGACATGGTCGAAAAATCGCCGGAGTTGGCCTTTAACATCAAAGGTGCCATCTCTCAGTGTGGCGCAATCGTCAGTGTGCTCACTTGGGAATGCGAAGGTGGCAGGTTGAGTTCCGCGCCGTCGCATATTTTTTACGGGTGCTTTCCACATTATTTTTATGCAATAATTGTTATTATTATTTCTTTGGTGGCTCTGACGCTGCTTCGCGCTCCAGCATTGCCGGCTGGAGCACGCCATCTACCATGCGCTCCACTATACGCCACCATACACCATGTGCCAGCAACGTTTCCAACGCCATAATCCACCAATATGTTGGATGGTGCAATCCACCATTCCTATGGTGGACGCTTTTTCAATAGGGCGTCCTTGAATGAATTCCGAACTCGTGCCCCACCACTTATGTACACACCACCTGCGTTGAAGGGAGCCACTAGAAGAACCGAACAAGCCCAGTGGGGGTGTGGATGGCGCAGACACCAAAGCGTGACATCGTGCGACTAAGAAATGCCCCGGATTTTAAAAAAATCAGAGGTCTGGGGTGCGGCCTCATTGACAACAAGCTGCCGGTAATGCGCTTCTTTACCAGAGCACGATTGGCCACCTTGGTGCTGTACTTGGCCCCTACATCTCGTGTGAACCTACCACTTAACCTTCGGCCTTCGGTCCCCAGTGGCTGCGAAGCAACTGTCTATATATAAAGCAGCGGCCAGACTCTGGGTCTGGAAAGGCCGCCAATAGGAATCTTGGCTACGTTCAATGTTAGAACGGTATCTAGTGAGGCTAATCTACTTTTGCCATTCGAGAAATTAGAGGGCGTTAAATGGTATGTAATAGGGCTCAGCAAAGTTAGAATGGCACAAAAGGCCTATACAGTGCTGAAGAATGGACACGTTCTATGCTACCGTGGATTAGTGGCGAGAAAATAACTATAGAATGGGTTTCTAATAAACAAGAATATCGCTAGCAACATAGAGGATTACAATAGCATCAGTGAGAGGGTTGAAATTACTGTAACTAGGTTAAGAAAAGCTGAAAAATAAAGATGGTACAGGCCTACGTGCGTACATCGAGCCATGATGATCATTTGGTTGAATGATTGTACAAAGACGTAGAGTCGGCAATTAACACAGTAAAGACACAGTGCCGATGGCCGACATTCATGGTAAAGTAGGCAAGGAATAGGCAGGAGTCCATGCAGTGGGGTAATATGGCATCGGCACGAGATATGCCAGAGGGGAGTTATTTGTAGAATTCACAGAACGTAATAATTGAATGATCTTGAAGACCTTCTTCAGAAAATGAACTAACCCTAAGTGGTCGAGGCGAATTCTTAATGGCAAAAAACTTCATTCTGTGTGCACACTCAGGCATCTTACAGGATGTAGAATTAGTTTAAAGGATCCGATGCAGTGACCATAGAATAATAGAAGCTGGTATTCACTTATATTTAAAACAAAAACAGACAAAAACTCATGCGCAAGAAGCCAATAATGAACTAGCCGTGAGAGCAGAAGTAGAGGAATTCAAAGCTCCGCTTCCGGATAAATGTGAGGTTCTAAACGAGGTGAACGTCGTTAGCGTTGATACAATAAACGATACTTTTACTAGTATAATCGAAGAGCGTGCATAGGCAGTAGAAAGAAAGGTCACTAGACAGGACACTGGCGAGCTATCTCATGATACAAGAAATCTAACTTAAACACAACAAACGATGATAACCTCAAACGGAACCGAAAAAAATTGAGATACTGGAGCTTTTGAAGTGAACCAAGGGGCGTAAGGCAGCCGACATGAGAAGGTATAACATGAAGAAAATTGAACAAGCTGTAAAAAAATGGCAGCATATCCACGGAGTGAATGATGGGGAGTGGGGCGAAGCATTCGTCCGTCCATTCGTTCTTGCTTCCGTCCGTTCCTGCGTACGTCTGTGTAACCGTCCATGCGTCCATCCGCCCGTCCGTGCGTGCGTCTGTTCGTGCGTCCGTCTCTGCGTTCGTCCATGCATCCGCGCCTGCGTCCGTTCATGCGTCCATCCATGCATCTGCCTGTGTGTCCGTTCGTCCATCTATTCAGCACTCCAAGTACCACCATCTCGTATCTTTTCATCATATATTCTCCATATAGAAGCACCGCCATCCAGCGGACATTTGAAGGAATAAACGGGAGGTGGCACATGCACACTTTCTTACGGCTTGCGCTTCGGGTTTACTTCCCACCTTTAACCACCTCGAGTTCATGGTATATACTAGTTCACTGTATTCATGGCTATGCGGCCCAACGCTCGCTAAACCTTTCTAAAACCAAGGAGGTTACACCCAGCGAGTATAACGTAGCAACCCTTTCTTGTCAGATCGTGCTCAATGTACATGCCAATAGCTGCTAATGGGGATCGCAGCGCGCGCGTTACCGAAAGGCCGAATGCTCCTGTCTCTCATTCCCCTTTAGCAGCCATTAACATGTGCATTGATCACTATTTTTTATTGTTCAACAACGCACAGAAGAAATCTCTCTCCGGAACCACCTTGAAGGTCAAAATCGTAAGGAGCGCTATTTCGGGTATGTGCCACTGGTGGTTACGTTCCAGGAGGGACGCACAAGCCACGCCATAAGGAGCTTCGCCCCTAAAAGTGGCTGAAGCCCAAATCTGCTAAGGATAACTTGTGCATGGGCGAAAGTTGGATGTATGCATTAAGGCACAAGGAAAGGAATGGCATAACCAATGTGGATAGGATAGTTGACGTGGTGGAGGAGTTCTACAGAAAGTTGTATGGAAGCCGAAATAATCAGGATAATATAGTAAGAAGCAATATTAGCCTACAAGAATTCGACATCAGACCAGTAACAAGGGGGAAAGTAAGGAAAGCCCTACAAAAAATGCGAAGAGGCAAAGGCACTGGTGAGGATAAGGTAACAACAGACTTGCTGAATTCTGACGGAGAAATATTGTCAGAAATAAATGGCAGATCCCACACTTTCTAAATACCAACGATATGCGAAGCACGAATGAGAGAAGTCGATACCTAACGTTAATATCACCATACCTTTACGAGACAGACTTAAATTATTTCGTACATGACTTACATAGCATGACTATCATGTTTGGATGTGACATTTATCTTCGTCGTCTATTCACGTCACGCGATACCAAATTTTGTATCACGTGACGTGATAAGTGGAGCTAGCGAAACGGCCGCGAGCTCGCTATGAGCTTAGCATGTAGTCATGTTTTACATATCACACGCATATGAAGATTGTAATGTTTGGACGCGTCATTTACCTTTGTCATCCATTCACGTCACCGGATACCAAATTTGGTATAAGTGGAGCTAGCGAGACGGTCTCGAGCACGCTGATGATCATTGGAGGTTGGTGGAGAGAGGGCCGGTGCTGGCCAAAAAGTGCCATACAAGACATAATGAGCTGTTAGTTGGAGGATACCTTTCTGGTGGTCGATGTAGAGTGGCTGTGAAGCGGCCTTAAGAGCTATTACATTGTGTATATACGATAAGATCATGGGGAAACATATAAAACCTATAAAGAAGGTACGACAATGTGCTGAAAACGATAGAATCGGCTTATTAGAAGCACTCTGTCTCCGGCACGCTTGGGTTGAAAAGTTAGGAGGCGTCTGTTGTACAAGTTCTATATCACAGCACCAGTCTCTAAAAAGGGGCAGTGCTACGAATCCAATCGCCGAATAAATTGCAACAGTCCTGTGTCACGTATATGCTCTAATACTTGTTTGGTATTGAAAAATGGTTCTATGCCAAGGAACATTTGTGGATGAAGGGGAATGTGGTGTGCGTGAAGCCCAGCGAAGTGTTTCTTTCTTAGAGCTTCCAGTTCATGGCATTCAATCAAGACTTTCAAAATTGTTATGGGCATGTCGCATTTAACGCAAATAGGCGCTCCACTGCTGGTCAACAAAAAATAGTGTGTGTCGTACATATGACGTATTCTAAGGCGACAAAAATGACCTCAGTACGCCGTACTTTGCTTAATGGCTGCCATTTTGTGAGCTGGGGTGTTATGGCGTGGAGCATATTGTAACAGACTAGAAAAGGGTAGAGAAGAGAAGCAGAGGAAGACGAAGAGTCTTGGCACGATCGCAGTGTGCTGCCGCAAACGACCATTGTTCACCTCCTGTAAATAAAACCATTTTATCACAGCTCGCTGTTACAGTTGTGGTGGACGTGCTGGGAAATCGACACCCGAAGACGGAAGGTGAACCGGAAGTTCTTCGGTGGAGCCGTCGCATTGCTGGACTTCCACCGAATCCATCTGGGCTGGACATGTCCCACAACGCAAATGAACACCGACCCCTCTCAACCTCTGCGCCGACCAGTTCGGCTCCACAACTGAGAGTTGCTCGTCCCTTTGCCGGCAGACCAGATGAAGACGTCGAGGCTTGGCTCATCCATTACAAACGGGTGAGCGCCGCCAACAAATGGGATGCCGCTTCTCAACTTTTTTACGTCGTGTTCTTTCTGACCGATACTGCATTAATGTGGTACGAGAATCGGGAGGAAACGCTAACGACGTGGGACAGATTTGTTTCTGAAATCCAAGAGCGTTTCGGCGACCCATCAACAATAAAGAAAGAGCAGAACAGACGCTAATGCAACGCGCTTAAATGCCAGGTGAAACTTGCACGACCTACATTGAGGAAGTCATGAAGCTATGTAGGACCATTGACTCCGGAATGTCTGAGGAAGACAAAGTCGGGCACATTCTAAAAGGAATCGCCTAGGATGTTTACAGTTTCATCATCGCGAAAGACACCTTGACATCTGTCACCGATGTCGTTCGTCATTGCCGCAATTTTGAGCAACTAAAGATAAGGCGCATCACGCCAAAGTTCGGCAGGCTGCCCAATGTGACGACCATCGCGAGCATAGACAGCAACCAGGCGCTTGATCTTGCAACAATCCGGCAGATCGTACGTGAAGAACTCGGCCTGTACGCGCAAGTGGCAAACCGCCCAAGCACTCATACTCCCTATCAGCCACCAGAGTTCGAGCGAAACGTTGCTTCATTCTCCTCGCACCGAGTGGCGGAGGGCTTTGAGGATTCTGATGCCACACCTCAGTATCAGCCACGTCTATACGATAGAAGCCCTGCCTATGACGCGCGATCACGACGAGCACAGCCACATTCTTATACTCAGGGTTCTCAGCCGGACTACGTCCCGCTGCGGCAAGGACAGTACCGACC